>JAOWAR010003143.1:0-14094 GCA_028571005.1 Clathrina lutea
GTGACAGCCACCTTCCAATCAATTGCTGGAAACGATGGTGAGCGCCAGTTCTCAGCTGACAGTCGATCCACGGCAAATTCGCTTCTGCTTGCTGTGTGCTCCTTCGACATCCTTTTCGCGTTGACTGCAGCCCGTAAGGGATTCTCCCATGCACACCAGGTCACTTACCGTTGGGCTACAGAAGAAAGAATTAGACATCCGTGCTGCATACCGCCATGTTTCTGCACTGAAGGCCACTCCCTAGCAGCTGCGCGAAAGCAGTCATGATACCCATCATGAATGGTTTGCAGAAGCTGAGCAACTTGCAGCCACCTTTGGAACAGAGCCACGGTTACCACGCTCTTGCCGGCGTTGCATGGACAGGGAAGAGACAATAAAAATGTTTTACCGAAGAACCGTCACCGTTCCCTTCCTGGACAATCTGGTCTCTCACCTGGAAAACCGGTTTGAAGACATGCAAGCAGTTGTCACAGCAAGTTTGACATTGGTCCCTGCTGTGCTAAGGGAGTCTGCCACTTCAGCAGCGACTCTTGCTGACCAGATTCTCCAAGGGCACAGTGATGACTTGCCTGATGGCGACAACCGTGATGTGGTTGCTGCTGAGGTGCAGCAGTGGTGCACGGTTTGACGAAACGGCTGTGCTGCTGGGAACATTCCAGACAGTCCTCAGGCTGCTCTACAGGATAATGCCATCAAGGCAGGAATGTTCCCAAACATCAGCCAAGTTGTGGAAATCATTTCCACTTTGCCAGTGACAACTTCTGAATGCGAAAAGAGCATCAGTGGACGTCGGCGATTGAAGACCTACTTGCGCTCTACCGCTGGCCAGGATTGCCTCAGCTCTCTTGCTTTGATGCATGTGCACTACGCTCATCCTGTCAACCTTGATCGAGTTGCGGACTTGTTTGCATCTAAGTATGCGTGCCGAATGGCATTGGTGGACATTCTGGATGATGCTGACAGTTGAGATCGTGCCAGAGTGCCGCTGTCTAAAGATTTTTGCTCTAGATCTTTGCCGACCCAGCGTTCTGTTATGTGTTTTTGCATAAAAGTGATCACGCAAATTCACTGTACACGAAACGACCCATCATTTCGCACAGTTGGAAGGTGAATGTACCTTAGATCTCCAAGTACTGGCGTTTGATTTTGCAGCTGCTTGGGACCTTTTTCTGATCTTTCAGGTCTTATACACTTCTGACCATAATCAGTATACACCAAATGGAATTTTCAGAATCCAGCCATCAGATTTTCGCGAAAATGCACCATTTTTGACATAAAGTTTCAATTTTTCTGGGGGGACCATGCCCCCAAACCCCTACGAGGGCTCGGGCAGAGCCCCACCATCCCTAAGTCGTCCTTTGTCCACACACTAAGCAATATCTATCCTCTCTCCAAAGCAGCCAGATATGGGCTTGGCTACGCCCCTTTTCAACAGTTCTCCACAATGCTCCTTCTTCTGCTCCATGACGCAGCTTAGGTTGAGCGCTCTTTTGGGACAAGGCTCTCCTTTTGTACTGGTACCGGTCAATTGACATTGCCGGTAGTTTCGAAAAGAAGTGAAGAACGCAGGAAGAGCCCCTAATGATGTCGATCGATGCCCGGCCCTTCGCCTCTCTTTCTCTTTCTCTGTTTCTCTCTTCCCTTCATCCTCTCTTTCCTTTTCTTTCTTTCTCTCTCTCTCTTTCTCTCTCTCTCTCTCCCTCCCTTTCTACGAAGAAGCAACCATCGGTACCTCTACAAGAAGTATATTGGGCCATAGCTTCCTGTATTGACGTTACGCGCAAAAGTAGGCCATATGTTCGGCTTCTTTAAAAAAAAATGATATTAAAGATCTGTTTAAAACAGTCGCAAATACTTCAAGTCGCTTCAAATATGTCCTTAAGGCAGGACCCCTTGATGGACCTAAGCGGTCATTTTTGACTTTTGGGCATGGTCTAATAGAGATTGTGATAAAGAAAATCTCAGAGAAAACTTGATGTGGAAACTTAAAAGGAAGGCTGAGAAACAGACGCTCAAAGATGGCCGAATGTGTACAATCCTCATAGGCGTCGAAACCTTTTATCACCTTTTTCTCGGTTGCGTACATCGCTTCACTTGAATGAATTGATCTCAAGTTTGGCTTGTCGGATCGTTATGAAACTTGGCAGGGAGTTTCGTTAGATATCTGGCTACAAAACTTGCTCCAGAGTTTTGAAAAAATGTCTAGAAGAAAAGTTATGACCCGATACTTGCGCGAAAAGTGCCCCAAAACGAACCCCAACTTTGGAAGGGCATAAAATCGTTTCAAGGCAAAATAAAAAATATCGCTAATAACATTTTGTAGGCATATCCTTGGTCTGTTAGAATCAACAAACAGAACTGGCCTGCGGTGAGCAAAAGTTGCAATCAATTCAAAAGAGTGTGGTGCACTTTTTTCGGTTTGGGGTTTCCTGCCACTTTAAACGAGGGTGGAGACTCGAAAGTTGTGTCAAAGTTCTCCATTCGACCTGTTCTTTCAAGCAAAAAAAAAGACCTAAGCGATATCTCTTTTGGTTGCAAAAATCACTCCAAGAGGGGGTCCTACCTTAAGCTTTGTCGTCCCTCAAACCAAGAACAAAAGCTCAGCATGGGGTTGAAAATGTAAAATCCTCTACATGTATCTCATTCTTTTTGAAATAGTGAAATCTCACGTGACCGAATGCGGCGCTCCGCCCTGGCCGCGCTACATGTAGGAGGGGCGTTCAGAAAGTTTCCGACCCGACCCACAAAACAGCAGAATATGACTAAACTTTGCTTTGGGCTGTAGTCAGGTGTTCCCCATAGAAACTTGACCAAAGTGACAGTTCTACTGTTGCTATGGTGATGCCATAGCAAAAATATCAAAATGGCTGCTGAGCGGGATGCGTAATCTGAGCATTGTGGCCGTGTTTTCGAGGCCTAAGAGTTGGCAGGAAAAAGGAAAGAGCAGTGATTGAGTACCTTAGCATAAAGGGTTTGAGTCCTAACGACATTCACACGTTGCTATGGTGGCTACTGTAAAGGAAGATGCACCCTCTTATTCCACAGTCAAGGAGTGGAGTGCTGAATTCAAAAGAGGAAGGCTGAGCACAGATGATGCGGACAGATCTGGAAGACATCTTTGTGCTGCTTCAGAGGGAAAATGGGGTGAAGTGCTGCACATGGTCATGAAAGACCGTCGGACAACTGTTCGGCATAACAGCACAACCCTAGACATTAGTATCGGAACTGTCTCCACCATTCTTCACGATGTGTTGGCGTTGAGCAAAGTGTCGTGCAGATGGGTTTCCCGGATGGTGACTTGTGAGCACAAACTGAGGCGACTGAACACAGGAAGTGAGCTTTTGGAGCAATTTCAGAGCAATCCACAGGACTTTCTGTCTCACTTGATAACTCAGGACGAAACTTAGATAGGTTCATCATTTCGATCCAGAGGGCAAGCAACAAAGCGTGCAGTGGAAGCACGAGTCACCCACCCTCGAAAACTTCAAGGCACGCCCTTCCGCTGGCAAGGTGATGGTCAGTGTATTTCAGGACTGCGAGGATGTGGTGATGGTTGATTACCTGGAAAAGGGTCAGATGATAAACAGAGTATATTATGCAAGCGAACTGGAACTGCTCAAAGGTGAGCTGAAGAAGAAACGGGACAGGAAGCTTTTGAAGGGTGTTCTCCTCTTGGACGACAATGTACCAGCCCACACGACTCAAGTTCCTGTTGCCGATGCTGTGAGATGTGGTCTACCTCACGTGCACTCTCTTACTCGCCTGATCAGGCCCCTTCTCACTTCTTTCTGTTTCCGGCAATGACAGCAGCTCTCAGAGGAAGCGTTTTTGCATCGGATGATGATGTCATGGCGGCTGTTGAGGACTATTTTGATAACCAATAAAGCAGTTTCTACAAGAGTGGATAAGAGAAGCTTGAGGAGCGATGGACGAAGTGGTTTGACCTCAAGGGAGACTATGTTGAAAAGTAGCCGCATAAGTTTGTTTAACTTTTACTATTTTGTTTTTTGTTAGTCAGGCCGGAAACATTCTGAGCGCCCCTCGTATCTCTTCCCCCAAACTCTTCTGCTTTCACTGTATATCTGCATGCCACAAGAAGTAGTTGAACATCGGAGCATCGAACTTCGATATAACAATGTATTGCCTACGTTACCTCGTACGCAACCAGCAATTAGGCTGACGTTACCTCATACCCAACCACCAATTAGGCCCACATTACCTCGTACCCAAACAGCATTTAGGAGCCTTTTTCATGCGCATGCTTCACCCTTTACTGTCACCTTGATATTTGTTCAACCACGTGCGGTTTTTTGGATAGGCTTGCATCGAGCTAATCTTACACAATGGATCTTTCGGCTTTGTCTGATCTTCTTGCTGCATCCTTGCAAGGTGCGCTAGAACCCTTTGTAGCGCGACTCGAACTTTTGGAACAGGCATATGTCGTGAACCTTGGATTCGACGATCGGTCGATGTCCAACACCAGTGCGGTGGCGGCTCATAAACTGGGTCAAGCGGC
Source organism: Clathrina lutea (assembly GCA_028571005.1). Taxonomy (NCBI): domain Eukaryota; kingdom Metazoa; phylum Porifera; class Calcarea; order Clathrinida; family Clathrinidae; genus Clathrina; species Clathrina lutea. Next base: position 4,517 of record JAOWAR010003143.1, read on the forward strand.
AGTTTCGGACCGACTAGTCTCTGACCAGTTCAGGCACGGAACACTATGCTCAGATCCCATGTGGGCAGTGATCAAACACCAATTCGGGTGGCACTTCCCCCGTCCTTCCCCTCGGTAATGCTCAAAGTTGCCATGACAGCGAGCCTTCCGTCGACGAGTGGTTCGACTGCCGCCCTCCCCTTCCCTTGTCGAAGTGATGATGGGGGAGAAGCTGAGGGGCAGTTATTGGTCTCCTCTCATAGGCCTAGCTCATTTAAGGACCAACAAGCCGGAGACAGCTGCAGCGGCGTTCCAGTGAGCGAGCGTTCCGGAGAAGTCTGACGAAGACGGAGCGAACCGAGCTTGGATGCTCATACCCCCGCCCGGAGACTGCTGCAGCAGTAGCGCCATCCTTGGACAAGGCTCTCACTGACTTCCGTGCGAAAAAGGAGGTCGATGACCAGTTATTCGCTATCGAATCACGCCTTTTGGAGGTGACTGGCCCTTTGGTGGGCATGCCGAACGCGTTGTCCACTGAACTTGAGGGCGACAAGAATCAGGCCCTCATGCCCGCCTCCAGGTTGAAAGAGGTGCTAGAGGCGGCTCTGCATCTGGTTAGTTCTACCAGCAACTTCATCCCCACAAAGCGGAGAGTTCCCCACCTAGAACGCCGTAGCCGTGGCCTCGCCAGCACTAGTGGATTGACTTACTAGGTGATCTGAAGCCCAGCATGATTTTTCCTCGGTCCTGCATCGCTTAAAGAGCGATATGAAACGTGCGCGAGTGAGGCCGACCTAAGCGTCCGTTCTATCAGCTCTAGGGACATTTCTCGTTTTTTCGGTCGGCGGGAGCTGCCAGGTACGCAGGTAGCTCCCGGCCCTCCCATCGCCCGTACAGCACCCTGCGCCATGTGCAGGACCGCTTCAGGTCCCGGAAAGCCAACCCGGCTCATGCCAGCAGCCGTGGTGGTCGAGGGAGCAAGCATTAACTCTTCCGACATCATTGCCAAAGGTGCTGGCTAGCAGCTTGCCAACTGTCCTATAGCTAGTCAATCAGCAGTCCTTACTTCAGTCTCAAGGGCTGCTATGACATCTCTCCTCCGAGAATTGGAGTCGACCACTGGGCTGGCGCCTATGCCATTTCAAGCAGGCTTGGAGGAAACTCACTGAGGATACTTGGGTGTGGCAAGCAGTACACGATTGGACATGGTGGGGGAGCCATTTCAGCCACAACTCCCGCGTCCACGCAGGCTTTCAATGGAGCAGTCAACCGCCCTCTCCGAGGAGGTGGCCAGTTTGCTCCAGAGGAGTGCCATATATCAAGTAGCCCTGGAATAAAGGAGTTTTTTGTGTGAGCTGTTCGTTGTGCCAAAGGCAGATGGATGCTTTCGCCCGGTGATCGACTTGAGAGAATTGAACTCCTTCGTTCAATACTGCCACTTTAAAATGGAGGGCATTACAACCTTGTGGGACTTACTGGAGCAGAACGATTTCATCACGAAAGTGGACCTGAAGGACGCTTACCCAACCGTAACAATGGCAGAGGAGGCTCACCCTCTTGTTGGCGTTCCATTGGCAGAAGAAGAACAGTACCGGTTTCGAGCACGCCCCTTTGGCTGTCATCCGCTCCGTGGATTTTCATGAAGCTTTTACACCCGGTGGTGGTAACACTAGGCCATGTAAGGGTGCGATTGATTGTCTACCTGGATGACATTCTGCTCCTTGGCTGATCAGCATTGGAGGTTCCACAAGGGACGGCGACCCTGCTACACCTTTTGTACATGCTGAGTTTCATCGTCAGCCTCAAACAATCGGTCCTCCCTCCCACCCAAACACTGGAATTCCTGGGTTTCCTTGTTAACTCAACTACAATGATGCTGCAGTTGACGCCCAAGCGTCTGTGAAAGATCCAATACAAGTGCCGGCACCTGCTGGTGACTGTTTTACCAACCCCGCGGGAGCTTGCAAGCTGCATCGGAAACCTGTCAGCGGCTTGGCCAGGCGTCCTTCCTGCACCCTTACACATGCAAGCGCTTCAAGCAGTTCTAGGCCAGGCAGCGCGTTAGTCACAGGCCTGGGGTTCTCCGGTTCATCTCAACGGCAAGGCAAGAGCAGAACTGGAGTGGTGGCTTCAACACCTGTTGCGGTGGAAGGTCGCTTGATTTGAGGGGAGTCACCAACTCTGTTGATCCACTCCAATGCCGCTACCGATAGAGGAGGCGAGGGCTGGGGCACGATGTGCGATCCTCAATCAACCAGCGGCAGTTGGTCCCGCGAGGAACAGGCCTGGCATATCAATGACTTAGCTATAGAACTGCAAGCGGCGAGCCTGGCAGTGAAGACTTTCACGAAGGACAGTGTTCACGGTAGGATTGCCCTACAGCTTGACAACCTGGTGGCGGTCCAACATCTGAATTGTATGGGGGGCACACGCAGAAAACTTGTGGATTGCCTAGCTCGGGATCTGTGGGAGAGCTGCATGGAAAGGGAGATCACGTTCGAGGCCGAGTACTTACCCGACTCCCCCAACGAAGAAGCCAATTTTTGGTCACACCATTCTGGGTCAGCCGAATGGCAGCTGCATCCGGAAGTATTCGGCTGGATACAACACTGCTTCCGTCCAAGGAACATCGATCTGTTTACCTCCCGAGTGAACGGTCAGCTACCATGCTATGCATCTTGGTGGCCATGCAGAACCAACTGTTAGCGGTATAGACACCTTCACGTTCAACTGCAATCCCGAACAAGGCTACGCCTTCCTGCCGTTTGCCCTGCTCGGCAGGGTCAAACACCAAATCCAGCGGCAACAGGTGCCATCCCTGGTAGGGATGGCTCCTGCCATTTGATCTCTTCCTTGATGCTGCATTTGCCAAATTGAACGAGATCCTGAATGCAATCCTCCTTTGCAAGAAGAAAGCGGGCAGCAGGAAACAAGTCGAGCACAAGAAGCTGTTACCCCTGCTGATTTGGAGAGACTCTCGGAGTATTTCAAGGGTGTTCTTGGTAGCCCAAACCTCGTTTTACTGACCGGGTACTACTGGTTCATAATGATTTTGCACTTCTGTCTTCGTGGTCAGGAACTACAGGGCTCCCTCTAAAGAAGAATGACCTTGTCTTCGAGGAAGTCGAAGGTAAAAGAACTGTCCGGCTCACCACAGACTTCATGAGCAGAAATTGCCCCAGCGGACGGAAGGCCTGCGGGTTCGCTACAGCGGGCAGCATAACAGCTCCGGATAAGGTTAGCGCTATCAAATTGCTGCTCGAGAAGCTCCATCCCGAAATCGACAGAGTTTTTCAGTGAGCTCATCCGTCCTTCTCAAGGTCGAAGTCAACATGGTTCATGAAGAACCCACTAGGGCACAATCTTTTCAGCCAAATGATGTCTCGCATTTCCGAGAAGGCTCATCTCTCTTTCAGGCACACCAACCACTGTTTCCGAGCTACCTGCATTACTGCTCTGATGAAGAGCGGATTTTCAGACCAACAAATCTGCGCTGTCAGCGGACATAAGAGCGCGTTCAGGTTGTCATCATGCAGTCGACCGGACGAGGAAGACTGTGCTGAAATGTATGAAGCACTAGACAACGTTCTTCAGCAGTGCGAGGCCAAGGGAGCTGCAGACGTTTTCGACCAGACCTCGATTTCTTCACCAGAATCCCACAAAACCTGCAAACGTGAGCCCACTGTTCCGGGAAAGGAGACACAAGAAACGCAGAACATCGAAGACAGAGTTGTCCCAGCCCAGACGGTTGGAGACATGACTAAAACGTCCGGATTTGACTTCTCAGCACCATTGTCTTCTATCAGCGGTATGAACGTGACCATCACCTACACCTACCAATATTCGTACCCGCCACCAGCGAAAAAGAGCCGGCTGCAGGTCTCCAGAGCTTCACTTCCAAAAAAAGGAGTAAATATTCAGCTCACTTTTCACCAGTCAGTGAATATTTCATCTGAACATTCACCCCTTGGTTAATATTTCTTACAACAACTAGTAAAAGAATGGCGAATATCCACCATTTGCTGTTTGACTGTAGAGCTAAGATAAATTGTTAAATCTTGCTCTCCGCTCCGATCCTTGTTCAACTCCCACTTCCCACTGCAATGTACCATTGCTTGCGAAATGGGGAAATCTACGTGTCAATGTAGATCTACGCGATTAACTGTTCAGCAATTGATACTTGTGCTTGCGACAATATCCGTCGTGGTTAAGGGTCGCGTCACCTGAGCGCGCGCAGCAAACAATGTCACTCCGTCACCGCGCACCGTCTCGACTGTGTGTAGCTAGACTGACACACTCACACAGCATGCCTTCCAAACACACTCTCTCGCTCTCTCTCTCTCTCGCTCTACACAGTATCTACAGGTCATGAACGGGCACGGTGCTCTGCACCCTTCATAGTCCGAAGCATGCTCTCATCGGCAACGGTCCACTGCACATGGTGCTTAACTGCAGTGCATGTGCGTGCGTGCGTGTGTGTAAGTGTGTGTGTGAATAACTGACGTAAAGTACCGTTGGACCAGAGGGAAAGGTGAAATGCGACTCCGTTGTCAGTGAGCAATAAAAAGGTACACGAGCAGCAAAAGGCCCGTTGATCAGTTGAGTCTCTGTCATCCCGATAGAGGAAAAGATTCTACAAGAAATCTAGACAGTCCTACGCCCACCTGTTTCGGGACCGATTTCAAGATAGGAGAGGGCATTATAATATTATTATGACAACGGGTACGTGTGTGTGTGCGTGTGTGTCAAGACGTGATACTGATAACATAGTTGGACCCGAGGGAAAGGTGAAATGCGACTGTGCCCACCTGTTTCGGGACCTATCTCAAGACAGGATAGATGACAACGGTTCCCGGGCCATACAGAATAAGCAAAAGAGGCGAGAGAAAAGAAGAAAGGAAGAAAGGGAGAACAATGTATGACCGCTGGCAGCTTTTGAACTTACCATTTTGATCTCAAGCTCGCGGTGCCGTTATGATACGGCGCGGGAATAAATTAAGCCTCCACTCTAGCGTGTGTAGCGCGTAGCTTGGCAGCAATCCCGATGTACGCATCTCCAGCATGGGCCGAGAGCGAAGAGCTGAAGGGAAGGGTAGGATTGGGTGAAGTAAAAACACAACAAAGAGTGTGGAGGGAGGAGAGTAGGGAAGTAGGGGAAAGTAGGGGGAAACACTTACAACGATCCTCGCAGAACAAGAAACACCAGTCCAAAGAAATGCCATCAAAGTAGTGTGTGTGTGTGTGTGTGTGTGTGTGTGTGTGTCAAATAAATTGGAAAGATAGAGCTGCTGGCGAGAACGGAAGAAAGTGAGGCTTCACGTCGACGAGGATTCGAACCTGTGTCTCCCGATTGCCGGTCGGACAAGCTAGACCACTGCTCCACGACGCAACCTCGACTACCTGTCAGTCTGAATCAACACGTTTGCCGTTAACGTTCACCCACAGCTCCACTTCACGTTACGCTAATAACAGGCATGTGTGTGTGTGTATGTTTGTGTGTAAATTAATCGTGCATGTGAGGCTGACAGGCTTCATGTCAGTGAAGGTGCATGTGAAAATGACTGGGTTCCACAACCCTGTTACCTACTTGATAGCTGTGGTAAAGAATTGAAGAGCTTCAAAAGCATTAGTAAGCTATAAAACGGCTAAACAGCCATTCTTTTTTAGTTTTTAACGAAGCCTAATAATAATGTATTATCGGCCAGGCTGGAACCCCAGTCGGAAGGAATCAGTAGAGTTTTCTTTCTGTGTTCTTCCGTCTGCTTGTGCAGCCCTATGTTCTTTTTCATTCTGAACTGAGAATGCGTCTTGCTTTGTGGTTTTTTTGGGCGTTATTAAGGGAGAGAATACGAGAAATGGTTCTTTCCGTCAATATTATTTTCTTATATATCCACTCTTTTTCCAAGTGGTCAGGAAGCTCCAATCAGAGTGGTGATATACGAGAGAGGTTCTTCAAACCGTGTAATTATTTCAGATCAAGCAGTGAGGAGATCCCGTCGCTTTTAGTATGAATAAAAATGTGAGTAGTCAAGGAAGTATTGTGATGGCTATTATAGGGTATTAACTTGCATCATCCAAACACCTGACGCAAAAGTTGTGTATGTCATTTAAATTTGGTCTTAGCTGGTAGCCCTCCTGACTCAAATATAGTAAACACCGGTGACTTTGCTTGAGGTACGACTAGTGTCCGTTTAGACGTTTACTTAAGTTCCCATGTGAGAATGCTGGGAAACGGCAGACAAACCAAAAACCTACGACTTCATGGAGAATGATTCTACCTATACTCCGATGAGAAGCGATGTGTCAGGAAACAAGCTTGCATCACGGGGAGGAAAAACACTGTAGGGAACATAATTTTCGGTCAGGTGAGCAAACATTGAGCAAAAGATCGAGTTTTCTCACAGACAATTTCCCATATGAGTTCACTCACTTAGGCCGAGTGTGATACTGCGGTGCTTAAGTTTCGCCCTTAGTGATTGTGATAGAGCAGTCTGACACTGCATACAGTGTGAACTACGGTGTGAGCTACAGTGTAAACTGGGGCGTGAAGACCTTGCACCTGCCCTGTGTAGCAGATTCCTTGCCATGCATGGCCTTGGCCATTAAAACGTACTTTGTCTGGCAATGCACAGGCTTTGCCTCTTCCCTCTTGAGCTTGCAGTTGCCGGTAGTTCACCTTCAAAAGAGACGTAATGGCCTCTCGCCAGAGATGGGTCATGGCCTCCTCCTCATCCAAGGTGCAGAAGAAGCACCAGGCAGTAATGATGCTGGCATTTGTTGCATTGATAAACACCGGCCAGTATCGTTTCTAGTCCATGATCATTGGCTGTTACGATGCCAACAGGCATGAGGTGTGCTCCACCCTTTATAGTACATGCAGATGAGGTGCACCTGCGAGACTTCGACTTTACTCACGCATTCTGCCTTTGGGCTGAGCGTGATGTAGCGGTGGGTGGCTCAGATAGTTGCTGCCTGCTGACACCACAGCGTTCGACTTGCGGACTTAAACATGACCGTCAGAGTGATAATCGAACGTCCCCATCTCAATCTGCTTCTTCAAGTTCTTGGAGCAATTGTGAGCTCCTCTGCTCTGCCAGTGCAATTTTCCGGGAACAATATATGCAGGCATTGAGCTCATTTCTTCTATCGCGAAGAGACGGTTATCAGCAGACCACGGCTCAGTGATAAAGAAATTGTCAAGTAACACCTGGTAGTCCTTTGACACTGGAATGTTTCCAAATGATGAAGACCATCTGATTGACAACTCGTGGCCAGTGGAGCTGAGGATCTGCTGGCCAGACTTTTTTCCCAGTTGTAAATCGTCAGTTCAGGTGTACAGATAAATTTACCGCTGTTCTCTCCACACAACGTCAATACCTTGTAACCAAACCTGATAGGTTTGCGGTGAATGAACATTGTTTGCACTGCGCAAATACCAAATTTGATGAGACGCTTGTAGAGCTCGTCGTAGAGCGGAGGTCCGATCTTCGTGACTTTGTTGCCATCTTCGACATCAAGGTTGTCAACCAGGTGAGGTGCTTCTCGTTCTTGACCGCATTGTGGCTGATTGCAGATTTGATTCTATCAACAACCAGGCCTGGCTGGAGAGACCAGTATTCCCTTTCCTTATTGAGAGACAGTGGTAGCCCAAAAGAAAGACCACACCCAGAAACTCAGCGAGGTCAGTACGATCCATGCCGGGTAAATGGTGGTTATTCTCGTCCCGCTTCACATTGAGGTTGCTTTGCATCACAACACGAAGGGTTAGGGCATGAATGTCAAGTAGTTTCAAGTGTAAGCGGTTCAACCAAATTTTTTTATGTAAATCGGAACCGAAGGGCAAATCGCTCCAAAAGTTAGCCTTCTTCAGTTGGGCCGGTGTCCTTCTTTGTTCCCTTGACCCCTGGTAGATCTGCAACATCTTCCTGACTCTTCGTCGCTAATGGAGTCTCTTCCACCTCAAGCTCGCCTGCTGGCTCAAACTGTCTTCACCTACCAAAGCCCTCTTCATGAAACTGCTCAGCAGTACTGTTCACCGACCCGTGCTCTTGTGTAGGACCAAGCTCGAGCTCCTGCAGAACAGTGGCATCCTCACAGGTGACTAGCAGTCTCTCAAAATGACGGCTCTGCCTACTTGGCTGACCAGGTTGGTAAAATGCAGCAGAGCTGGCCATTTGAAAAGACCATTGGCAGGCCCGCGCAAGAAAAACTTTATGCGATGTACGAGACAAACTTTTCGTTCGGAGTCGGAGCCGAGTCCCTCACTAAAGGTAAGCCACATGATTGTGGCTCAGGCTTGGCATCACCAGAATAGATGTCATGAATTACAGAAGACCCGCTCAATACGATGGATGTACGGAACTGGACTTTATTCATGGTACCGCTTTGCAAATGTATAGAGTCACTAGATGCAATCCGAAATAGCCAGACGCTTCAATGCATGCATGGGTTTTGAATAAGGTCTTGGAAACATGGTAGCCATTCTCTGGTACTTCTCTACGAAATTCCAAAGAGCTCTTTCCTTGCACATCTTAAGGTTATATTCCATAAACGACAGAATGACAGAGATGGACATTCCTGATGATGCTGCTTGCATGCGGGACATATTTCTGATATCAGGAAGGGCTAGCTTCTGAGGGCTATAGCTTCTGATGTTTCTGATAATTAGGCAAGTTATGGTGTGTAATGTGTCCAATTTTCGCATGCAGGGATATTGAAAGAATCCCGGAAGCCATGACATTTCCAATACAAGATATTATTCAAGCCTTGGAAACGAAAAAAAAACTGACACACTGTAGAGCTATCATTGAGGTATGAAATCTGCGCTGAATTCGCAGTGGATATATACAGCGACACGGCAAGCAACTCTTCGGTTGAATGAATGTCCAAGTATGGTCATTTTCCGAAGACTGCCAGGGAAGGCCAATGTTATGATTATTTCCGTTTGCAGCTGTGTTGTCATGGTAAGTGAAGTGGGACAATGAAGAACCAATCAAAATTTGCTGACATGGTATCAAATGCCAAAGTGTTCCCTGAAGGAAACATTGGGAGAAACATTGGGAGAAAAGAGCATTTGACCAATTAGGAACAATATCAGCCCAATATCTTTTTTATAATCTACCAGCCACTTCTTGGTTGTGATGGGATATATTTTGCAGTATGGCATTTTACACTCCATGTGTTAGGTCAGTTCATAGCTTACAGTTTGGGCTTTCGTATGACCACTGGCATTGTGGAGCAACCTGCCACCCCTTTGGTGTAAACCAGGGCCGACAAAGGCCCACTCACCGAAGTCTTACAAGGCCAGACGGCACAAGATGAAGATGGGAAATGGAAAGCCCTAGCCTCCATGAAATACGCTTTCTAGTGTACAGGGAGTTAGGCTGCAGCCACACAAGGTACAAAACCACGTATAAGTCCCATTCTCATGAAAGTTGTCAAGGATACGCGCGGGGAAATCCTTAACGTGGCTTATATGTTTTCAGCAAGTCCGACACCCCTGTAGAAAACCACGTTTTCACGTTTTGGGATCGCGCGCTCTTGGCCCGCTGTAGCTCTTGGCTTGATTTCCGGCCGACCTTTTCTTTTCCCTCTCAATC
>JAOWAR010003254.1:0-14093 GCA_028571005.1 Clathrina lutea
CGGCACTGTTCCATCGGACCTCACCATCTTCAGTGGAAAGAACAACGTCTGCTCCCTGATGAGCAACCTTGACGTGACGAGATGGGTGGCTGTCAGCCTTGGCCTGAGAAGAACCTTCAGACGCAGCAGCAATGGCATCCGCCTGATGGTTACCGCCAAAGGTAACGCGAACCAAATCGCCATCATCACTGTAGTGCAGACTTAGGCCTCCGCTCCCATGGACAACGTCATTTCCGACAAGCACATCTGCGTCGACTGCAAACAAGCTGCTGACAACATAGGCACTCACACTGATGCGTGGCAGCAGCACAGGACCATCAGTGCGTTCCAAGGTAACTTCCACAGCACCAAGCACATCGATGGGGTTCCCATCAAGCGCTACCATCCCAGCTACCACACCTTGGCTTGAATATGAAATGCCATGCTTTGTTACAAACGAGTGAGCCACCAATGTGCACGTCGATCCTGTGTCAACGACGCTTCGTCCACGTGCCCACACTCCGTTCCAGGAACGTCCTGGCAAACATCCACAAAGACATGGGGCAAAGAACCAGGGGGAGCCACAGTACAGAGACATGGGTTTTCTCACCTTCACCTGCAGCAGCACCAACATCTTTTCTGGACGCCAGCCACGCTTGTCACTCAGGGCAGTTCATCTTCGAATGGCCTTTGCCATTACAGAAGAAGCAGGTGATTTCGCAGATGGTTGCGCATTCGAAGAGGCATTCTTCCGTCCCACGCTTCGCTGAGGACAATTTCTTCTCACATGCCCCACCTCGCCGCAACGAAAACACATCACCGACGCATGTGCATGTGCCTTGGAGCAACTGCTGTCCGAAGATGACTACGCTGCCGCAGCACCGACATCACCCAAGAGCACCGCTCGCAGCAACTCTGGAATCGCATCTGTACAGCTTTTGACAGTCAATTCCTTGCTCGCGAACGACAGACGTACCTGCTGTGAGAGGTGGACTTGGATTCCTGCTAGGATTTGTTCGATCACAACAGCATCATTGCCTCCACCATCCTTGTGGCCCGCCAGATCTAGCAACCGTCTCAAATCTGCAGCGAAAGCATTGACACTTTCATCCTGATGCAACTTTCGCTGCGTGAAGCGCTGAAACACTTCGCTCTTCGAAACACTGAAGGACTTCTTCATCAACGCAGCGACCTTGTCCTTGTCCTCCTGGCCTGTTGCTGGCATCCGACTGAAGACGAGATACGCATCGCCTTCTAGAAACAGTGGGAGCCTGGCCATCTTCTTGTCGTCTGTGTCCCAACCCGACACCTCCGCCAGCACAAGAAATTTCGACCAAAAAACACCCCAACTCAGATCGTTCTCGCCTCTGTATGGCTTCACGAAGCCTTCAAGCTTTACTGACATCGCGACTCACGACAGAACGAAAAGAAACTAAAACAATCCTCCCTGGCGAACACACCAGCCCGAACGACGCCACCGACCATGTGCTCGAACAGCACCCGAATCCAAACGATTCTACCTGGTCACCACGTCCCGGGTTTCGGCACCACGCTGTAATTACCCCCAATAACACTCCCGCCCAACTCACACAGAGCCTGAGTTCCTGGAAGGTAAATTACATGTGAGGAAAAGAAGTTTTGGGAGAGCAAGAAAAGGAGGAAGTGTTTAGTGGAGAGGGTCTGAGAGAGCGAGACCACCTGTCCAAAAGGCAAGAATAATGGCGGCATGACATGCACGTTAAGTAACTATCGTAGTTAAGGTGGCTAGCACCCAAAAATGCATGTTACCAAAAAATGAGTCAAATACATTTAACCACAGAGGCAAGTTTACTTTATAGTAATACCTTTTAGTCTCTGATTCGTTTCATACATATGGGTAGTCAGGCTAGTGCAGCAAGACACAGAATCCACTAAAACATCATCACACTTGAAGAGAGCAAACTGTTTCCCTCTGAATCAGCCACAAGCACAAGTTCTTTTTTTTTCATGATTCTTTCAGGAGAATTGTGTCCATGACCAAAAGGAACAAAAACCAACCTTGCCATACTCTTCTTCGTGCAGATTTATGCCAAAAGTTGACAATCTCACTCTCCACAGGACAAAAAAACAAATCAATCCAGATATTCCTGACAAAGTGTTTCCTTTTTCTTGTTTTTTTTTTTTCAAGCAATGCGTGTCAATAAACCTTTTATTTCCTGACCCAGAAACCCTGCAATGATGAATGAGAGCACACAAGCAGTTGCTTATTGCATTGGCCATGTGTGAATAATAAAAATAATAATAAATAATAGTAAAGAAAAGTCAGTCAGAATGCGCACAGCATCCCCAACAGTCAATGCCAGCAGCTATGATTGCACTTGCGTGCGTTTGTCGGGAGCGTCAAGGCCAGGTACAATAAAGGCCATGCAATCGTTCATAGTGGAAAAGAGTTCTCTGGACGAGCCCTGGGCACCCGCCATACCAGGAGCATGCGACGAGAGACACATGAGCACTGATGACGAGCAGAGGACAGCGTCCAGCAAGTAGTCCAGCTGTTCATCTGCGTCTGAAGACTGGCTGTGAAGGTGGATATTGATGGAAGCCGTCGACAAACCCTCTGAAAGAAGCTTGAGGTGGGCTGCCAAATCCACGGCAGCCGGATGCTTCTTGGCTGGCTTGTCGCTCATCGTAGAAGACCAATGATCTAATGGCGCGACAATCAGTGCCTTTTGGCCCAAAATACAAAATACACCTGGGTTTGCGTGTGAGCAATCAGTTAGAACTGACGCTGACCTCGACCGTACAATCTCATCTCGGGATTCTTCGGCCGAAGACCTACTGCAAAGAAAAGAAGCCGCTTAAACGTAACTCCAGGCCTCGCGTACAACGGAAGAGTCCGTCCTGAAGAATAAACACTTTCCTTTTACACACTGCTCAAACTGGAAAAGAAGGGGAAAAAAAGTATTGTCGAAGCATTCGGTGCGCATTGAGCAACGCATTTATCTCCTTGACTTCTCGAGTTGTCTGTGAGCACTTATGTACATGTACAAAACCGCTGCAGCCAGTGCAGGATCATTGTTAACGTTGGCGCCATTTTTGTTACCACAACAACCGTCTCCATGGCATGGGCCCGGACCGGATCATATATAGCAAGCGCTATTTATAGTAGCGCGTCGCGGCGCTGCGCCAGGACCCATATGCGAGCTACTATGCATGCAGTAGACTGGTGGCTGCGTTGATTTTTCTCGAATCTTCACGCGATCACGGGCAACTCTAGCAACCAAGTTCCGGCAGCTGCGCCTATCTTTCTCGAATCTTCACGCGCGAGCACCTCAGGTTCCGCTGTGCAGCAGCTGATCGTAAAGTTTAGCTCGGTGTGTGAATCGAGAAGCTTACGAAGTTTTCCGTCACCCAAGCCTTCACGAGTCATTTGCACTTGGTTCTAGAAACTGGTAGAACTTCGCGCTCTTTCTTCTCCACAACTTATAAGTAGCGATGGAGTTCAAGTCAATCAGTCAAAGCCGAGAATTCAAGGAACTAGCTAGTGCTCGAGGAGCAAGCTGTGCTTTCAGTTGTTTTCACTTCGCGAACTCGTTCGTGGATTACCTCCAAATATGCCTGGAAAGACGACTAAACCTCCAGCCATCGGCATTGACCTCGGAACGACCTACTCGTGCGTCGGTGTGTACCAGCACGGCAAGGTGGAGATCATTGCCAACAGTCAGGGAAATCGCACCACGCCGAGCTACGTGGCCTTCTCTGATACCGAGCGGCTGATCGGAGACTCTGCCAAGGACCAAGTGGCTCGCAATCCCAGAAACACAATCTTCGACGCCAAGCGGCTAATCGGAAGGCGATTCGACGACTCGTCGGTGCAAGCCGATCGCAAGCACTGGCCTTTCGCGGTGGTGAACGATGGTGGAAAACCCAAACTTCGCGTGGAGTATCAGGGCGAGGAGAAGACGCTCTCACCCGAGGAGGTGAGCTCGATGGTGCTTAGCAAGATGAAGGAGACGGCAGAGGCGTACTTGGGTCAGAGCGTGCGCGACGCGGTGGTTACGGTGCCTGCCTATTTCAACGACTCCCAGCGGCAGGCCACCAAGGACGCTGGTCATATCGCTGGCCTGAACATCCTGCGAATAATCAACGAGCCGACAGCGGCGGCGCTTGCCTACGGACTGGACAAGAAGCTGAGTACGGAACGACACGTTTTGATCTTTGACCTTGGAGGCGGCACCTTCGATGTCTCCGTGCTGGCCATCGAGGACGGCTTATTTGTGGTGAAGTCTACCGCGGGCGATACTCATTTGGGTGGTGAGGACTTTGACAATCGCATGGTCGACCACTTCGTGGCGGAGTTCAAGCGCAAGCACCGGAAAGACCTCAAGGGAAATGCTCGGGCACTCCGTCGCCTGCGGACAGCATGCGAGCGAGCCAAGCGCACGCTGTCAAGCAGTACCGAGGCCGCCATCGAAATCGACTCGTTATTCGAAGGTATCGACTTCTACAGCAAGGTAACGCGTGCACGATTTGAAGAGCTGTGCTCTGACCTCTTCCGCTCAACTTTGGAGCCAGTTGAGAAAGCTCTTCGCGATGCTCATCTCGGAAAGTCCAGCATTGACGAGGTTGTCCTTGTCGGCGGCTCAACTCGAATCCCACGAATCCAAAAGCTTCTGCAGGATTTCTTCAACGGCAAGGAACTGAACAAGAGCATTAATCCAGACGAGGCTGTTGCGTATGGGGCGGCTGTCCAGGCAGCCATTTTGTCTGGTGTGAGCGATTCAACTGTTCAGGATGTTCTGCTTGTCGACGTTGCGCCACTGTCCCTTGGCATTGAAACTGCTGGTGGAGTGATGACGGCACTAATCAAGCGCAGCACGACAATCCCTACCAAGACATCGCAAACATTCACAACATACGCTGACAACCAACCAGGTGTCTCCATCCAGGTGTATGAGGGAGAGCGAGCTTTAACCAAGGATAACAACCTGCTTGGTCGCTTTGAACTCAGTGGAATTGCTCCAGCCCCACGTGGTGTTCCAAAAATCGAGGTGACTTTCGATGTTGACGCAAATGGCATACTTCATGTGGAGGCGAAGGACGAGGGTACTGGCCGTTCAAACCAGATCAAGATCACCAATGACAAAGGCCGGCTGAGCAAGGAGGAAATTGAGCGCATGGTTGCAGACGCTGAGCGCTACAAGCACGAAGATGACGTGCAACGTGAGAGGATCGCCGCACGCAACCAGCTGGAGAATTACGCCTTTTCCTTGCACACCGCAGCACAAGACGCCAAGGACAAGCTGTCATCTGATGATGTGCAGAAGGTGCAGGGCGCAACTGATGACACTCTGAACTGGCTGGAACGCAACCACTTGGCTGAGAAAGAGGAGATTGAAGAGAAGCAGAAAGAGCTGCAGCAGGCCTGTGCACCAATTATGGCACGTCTCCATGGCCAGTCAAATGGTGTGAACAGTAACAGTGCTTCTTCCGAAGGTCATAGCGGCCCAACCATTGAAGAAGTTGACTAAGCTTAAATGTTACATTTTTTTTATGTGTTTTGTTGCTTTGAGTTGTTGCAGCTTTGGACATACCAGTATTTATTGCCGTATATAGAATTCCAGGGAAAGTGTTTCTTTTTGTTTGTAAGCCTCTCATGTTATCTATCAGTTCTAAAAGCTAGCTATGTTCATACAATATTATGCTTGCTAAACAGGTCTATTAAAGCAGCATCATGAAAAAATAAATCTTTTCCTCGACTAAGTGTCTGACTTTTTTCATTGGTCTGGAGAGCCTTGGGGCTATGGAGTCGGTGTAGTAGTCTCTCTCTCTCTCTCTCTCTCTCTCTCTCTCTCTCTCTCTCTCTCTCTCTCTCTCTCTCTCTCTCCCCCGCCTGGGCGCGCGCGCTGAAAATTACCTTAGATCGTGCAATCGGGGTGCGTTGGGGCCTCTGCTCCTGTCCCAATTTAAAGGCTCTCACCTCACAGTCCCCCAGCCGATATGCAGCAAGCTTGCGTATAGTGAAGCGCTAGAGCCGGTGTTGGTGGGTGTACTACTAGCACATCAGCCATGGCGACGTGCGTGCGCAATCCGCGCTGTATCGATCTGGCAAGATCGACTAGTAGCTACTTGTGAGCGTGATGATGAAGCTTCGGTTCGACCTGGGCGCAAGCTGACTCGGCGAGAGGAGCCTTATCATCGCTGGCATACCAGTGGTTTCTGGTGACAGCCCGGTTATGTTTGTCAGCGGGATTCTGTCCCTGACACATCATATCATGCGCGTTTGTCGAGTTGGTCAGTGCTCCTGGCCATGACCGACACCGGATGATGTGTGATGGGTGGAAGAAGGTTGCTGCTTTCGATGACCCGGCCAACGCTGGGCTCCCATTACCTCACGATGGTGCCTGCCCGATGGTCGCTGGCTTTCCTGAGTTTCTTCGGATTTATGTGGCTGTACGCCCTGCGATTCAACATCAGCCAAGCACTTGTTGCAATGACCGGCGTAGGCAAGAGCAAGAACGGAACGGTCTTGGTGAGTGCTCTGTCAGCAACCATGGGTCAGATCAACAAAATAGCAAAAGGCAATCAAGAAAACAACAGAACCCGTGGCTTGCTAAACAGAAACAAAGCAATACAAACAAACAAATAAAACTATGCGTGTCAGACATGCTGCTTACTGTGCTTCTTGCTTCGACGTCTATGGGCATTAAATGCCAACCAGAGCTGACGATTTCCCAGAAGCACTGCCATAAGCATGCGCATGAAACTTGCAATGCCGGTAGAGGGACGTGTAAAGGATCAAGACTTGGAAATAAAGATAATAATAAATTAGAGGTGAGGCAACATTCCAGGCTGATTGCGATGGATAGGTGACAGCCTGGCCTGAAGGTCATGACAAAGGGATACAAAGGGCTAAATAAGTGAGGTGAGAGGAGCAATATGAGAAGAACGTGGCGCCAGCAAAGTGAGGAGGAGTAAATTGGAGGCGGAGGGACAGGAGAGACAGAAAGCTGCAGACAAGGTGCCAGGAAGGATGAAAGAAAGGTGGCGAGAGAGGGAGAGAGAGAGAGAGAGAGAGAGAAAGTGAGAAGGAAAGAAGAAAAAAAAACAGGCAGACAGAATTGAACACTATCATATTGAGCATATGTCTACCGTATGATTCTATGGATTCCAGATGAGGCAAACAATTGTCATCCAAGGATCTGAATTGGATCAATGATACGGTCTATCAGTATATCCCAGATTGTAGACTGTAAAGTAGATGCCAGCCGTGGGGTATTTTGGAATGGACCTTATCATAAACTGGCAGTTACCATGCTAGAATATGGGGTATCGGAGCATAATTGACCAATTTTTCATCATATCTCACAGATCATAACAACAACGACAACAGTAACAGAAAAAAAACATGCGTGTCCATCACATACATTCAAGGAAAGTATGGCAGTGCGTCACATGATATTGTGCACATTATTCCAATTTGCCCCGTGCATTACTTTAGTCTTGCAGTGTAACTGCCATTTTACAGTGAGGTGCTTTTAGACATGATCACATGCGCTCCAGTTCTCCCTGTGGTGGATCATGTACACGGGATGCATGCTCATAAGCATGCAGCCAGTCTCACCAACATACATTTTACACTCTAAACGTGTAGACCGCAACGGTTTGTCCTTGTACTCACCCGTAATGAATTTACCCTCACCTGCCTCCTTTTGCGATCCCACTTGCCTATGTCGTATTAATTTTGCCTAGGCAGCCCAGCCTACTATATCCCACTTATTCCCCACCGTGCCAGGAGAACCCTTCAAACAAATGCTGCTTCACCTTACTTTTCTACATCTCTGTTTCCACGTTGTAATCATTTATATGGATGGCGATACACTGTCGATGCAACCGAGGGGAAAAATAACAACAGCACTCCAACCTAATGCTGTGGCATTTTTCGCCTTTCCCGTCATTGCTGTGCAAATGGGTCGGTTTGGTTCTTTTCCCCTGTGTAGCCACAAGAACTAAGTGGGACTGTCAGGTCCAGAAAGGGCACGATAAAGTTTTAAATGGCACGACTTCTTGGCAAACAGGCCAATATTAAATAGTCTGTTGGATTTTAGCTGCACATATACATAATGGTTTAAAGTGCATTCTTTTCCTGCTTTTCACCAAATGTGGTCTTTCTTTTTCATGCTGTTCACACTTGTGATTTATCATAATTGGGTGTAGATTGTTGTGATATGTACGTGTACATACATATCCATGGTAACATGTAGTGATGGCCTTGTGCGCATGTGCTTTTTTTGGTCCCTCGTGTTCTTTCTCTCGTGCTTGCTCTCTCTCTCTCTCTCTCTCTCTCTCTCTCTCTCTCTCTCCAAACGACTGGTTCCTGTCGGTTTTACCTATTCTACTTTCAGTCTTACTCCCATGTTTGGCCTGGTGTGCTGAGGGAGTGGGAGGCCTTGGTTTGGCCTCGGTGAAGTAGATTAGTTTACAAGCTGGCTGAGGCAATACATGACCTTTCATGAGTTGCAAGGATTATGGACGATCTACTCGTTTGGGGAGGAGACTCCATGGACGAAGCAGACAGAGATCTTGATCAGAATAGTATTGCCCTTTTTAAGCGAGCAGAGGAGCAGAACCTTAAACTGAAGGCAGAGAAGCTCCAGCTTCGCCTCAGGACAGTTTGTTTCACTGGATACATTCTGTCTGATAGAGGCCACATGCCAGATTCACAGAAGGAAAAAGCAATCTCGTCTGTGCCAGTCAGGCGTACTGCGACTTTTAGGCATGGCAACATATCTTGGAAAGTATGTGGAAGGGTTTGCAGACATGTGTGAGCCAATGAGGCAACTGATGAAGGATGATGTTGAGTGAAACTGGAGTTTGAACATGAAGTAACTTTTGCGAAGATTAAGGATGCTCTGACCAAGGCACTAGTTCTCATTTTCTTCGATGCTACGAAGAAAACCACGCTGCAGTGCGACGCATTACAAGGTGCAATTGGTGCAGCCCTACTGAAAGAGGGATACCCTGTGGCATATGCCAGTCGTGCTCTATCAGCTGCTGAGTGCAATAGTGCACAAATTGAGGAAGAGCTCTTAGCGGTAGTGTATGGAAGGGAGCACTTTGACTGTTTCACATGTGGAAGAGAAGTTCTTGTGGAAAGTGATCACAAGCCTTTACAAGCCATCATGAAGAAGCCATTAATGGATGCACCCAGAAGGCTCCAGCGAAAGTTATTGCAGTTACAACGCTACACAATCTCCTTGACTTTCAAGCCTGGAAGAGATATGTTTGTAGCAGACACACTATCGTGCGCACCAGTAACATCAGAGCCAGAGGTCTGAACTAATCAGAAGGAGTTTGAGACAGTGTGTGCAATCTTGGATGCCCAACAGGTGGATCCTATTCTACAGCAAGTAAGGCAGGACACAAAACGGACTCTACTCTACAGCGGGTCATGCAATATAGTGCCAATGGATGGCCAGAGAAGGCAGGGTTGTCACCAGATGCAATGCCCTATTATGGCTTTCGAGACGAGCTGATTTGCGACGCTGGAGTGATCTACAAGGGAGACGGAGTTATTCTTCCAAAGAAGATGAGGAGAGTAGTGTTGGGACAGTTGCATAATGCGCACATGGGTTTACAGGCAACGCTGTGTCGGGCGCGGGAAACTGTTTTCTGGCCCCAACTGAACTCTGATGGGAAGAATCTCCTGGACTCGTGTAAGACATGCAAAGCCTTTGAGCCCCAGCAGGCCAAGCAGCCCCTTCAGAGCCACGAAAGTATTGACCAGAGGTGGGCAAAGTTGGGCGCGCACCTATTTCAATACGCTGACAATGACTACCTCATCATCGTCGACTACTTGACCAATTTTGGGGAGGTCGACAATCTAAGCCATGATACAAGCACATCATCTGTATTCAACAAGCTAGGGCAACAGTTTCCAAGATACGGAACACCCGTGGAGCTGATCACAGACAAATGGTCCTCAGTTCATGTCCGTGCAGTTTAAGGCATTTGCCCGAAGACGGGGATTTCAGCATACGACAGCCAGTCCTTATCATCCCAAGTCTCACGGGAAAGTGGAAAGTTCTGTCAAGACTGCAAAAGCCCTTATGCTCAAAGCAGCGCATCCCAAGAGAGATGTTTGGCTTAGTGTGCTCGAATACCGGAACACCCCGACACGGCTGTTTGAGAGCAGTCCTGCTCAACGCTTATTGTGCCGTCGGACCAGAACACCGTTACCAGCTAAGCCCTCAACACTGCAACCTGAGGTGCAGCAGGCATTTGCCAGCCCACTACGCCACTCTCAAGAAGTTCAAGCGGCAGCGTACACTTGCGGAAACAAGGACCTGTGTGAACTAAAAGCGGGTGATATTGTCACGAATAAACTGCATGGACAATGGGAAGAGGCGAAGGTGATTCGGCCTTCAGGAAAAAGCGGGCAATCATACATTGTTCGAGCCAAAGCATGCAAGCAATAAGTTCTATCGACGGAACCGCCACGACAATCACCCTCAACGCTCAACTCTGGTGCGGTATGACTTCACGACGCCACCAGTCGTAATAGCGACATCGTATCGGAAAGTGAATTATGTCCGAGAGGAACTTGAGCAAGCCATGGCCCTTGCTTAGAGCGACAACCAGGAAGTAGGCGTTGAAACAGCCGGTCTGACTTCGGATGGAAGTGGTCCATTAACCCGTGCAATGCTTTCACCTGCGTTTCATCCTGGATTCTACCGCAAGAATAAAACTCATGTCCGTTGAGACCACTGGGAGTGTTTTTCGTGACGAAGTTGTTCTTCAGCACAAAAAAAAACCCTTGTCCTCATTGTCTCGTTTGAAAACTAAATCATGCCACACCAACTTTGCAAAGATCTCATCTCCCCTTCAGACGATAGTGGCGGGCAATGTTGAACGAACAGTAGGTTTGTAATTTGTAGGTGTCGGACTCGAGGACATCTTGGAAGTACTCGCTGAGACGCAACTTGCCACCTTCCGAAATGGACTGCTGGATAGGGCTTTTGCTTTATCCTTCTTCAACGCAGTGTCCAACAAACGGTTGCTCAAAGCAAATTCGGAGTCACAGAGAAAAGACTGAATGGATTTTTCAACGCTGTCAGTTGCCTTTGGATAGCAGACCGAGCCACAACGTAGCTGCTGCGTTGGTAAACCTTGCCCTTCTTCGTTCTGAGTCCAAAGTAGAGAAACTTACGGCATTCATTGAGCTGCTGAGCGGTGCGCGTGTTCAGATTGAGAGCTATCTTCTTCTCGCGAACAAACGACATTAGAGTACCTACAAACAATTGGTTAGATACTCGAATACTTGCGGGTACTGCTGCCGATAGAACAATCTCCTCTAGCGAGCTCGACAAGTCTTGGAAGCAATGACGGGAACGAACCTCGGGAAAGCTTTCAGATTCCATCGTCAAAAGGCCAACTGCAACAGCAGAGAAAACTGTGCTTGTTCGGCTTTTGTCTACATTAGTTTCAGGTGCGAAGGTGCGAACTCTTGGCACCTGATCCTTTACCTAACCGGCTACGGCTGAAATAGGGCCGGGAGAGCGAAGCTGTTTTACAGGTCTAATACTTGCACAAGGATTTCTTGTTCCTTTTTTATCGACTTGACCTTGAAGAGAAATTATTCGTTTGAATAGTGAGTCGAAGATTGAAATAGATTAAAGGCATTGGCTTTGAATTTATCGCAGAATAACCCTCATGATCACGTTGGCGAGGCCTTTAATTTATCATTAAATTGAAGGCAATCAATAGAGACCCGATCCTATGCTTTGCTCAGATCAAGAAATGTGGCTTGGACATTATCTATCAGCTGAGGGTCATTTGCCATTTTTGAATGAGAAAACAAACCTGTGTAATTGTTGACTTGTTGGGTAAGAATCCTGATTAGTGAGGGTAGATGAGTGCATGATTGGACTAAGTAGAGAATTTATGCATTCAGGATCTCCATGAGGCAGCACATGAAGTCAGAGAAATCGGCCTGCACTTTGACGAGTCGGTACGGTGTCGACAACCACCTTCAAAGATGGCCACCCCAACTGCTCTTTCCCTTCTTCACAAACCTGGTGATAGCTGATATACATATATGGAGGGAGAGAGAAGTGAGGTGTTGTGTTCGCACGTGTGAGTTACACCTGTCTCGAGTTACACCTATCAATGTGTGAGCCGCCCTACTTTGTAGGTGACTCTGTACATAAAGTAGAGATTGTTTCGTTGTTGCGTTTCGTCTTTTACAAAGCAGTCTGGAATACATTCATTGACAAAACATGGTGTCAGAAGTGGACGCTCTCACGGCGATCTGGGTGGGTATACCGTTGATTGGGTATGAGTACCTTCTCCTCATGCTCCTGCGTGAGTACGCGCCCTTCTCGCTCTTGCCATGGTGATGGCAGTTTGCGTATTGGGTCGAGCTTGGCACGAGAGGCTAGTTGAGGTGTACAGCTTTCCGCCATTCTTTATTTTGTCAAAATCGGTGGAGATTTCGAGGAGAAGCAGCTTTGGCCAGCTAGTTATTCAAAGGTGAGGGTGTTATTATCCGAGGTGAGGGTAGCTTATTTTCTTGTGGAAAATGTAGGAAAAGAATACCTTTTGGAATGGTAGAGGAAGTGTTGCCAACTCAGCGACGAGTGGAGAAAGCGTGGGTTGCATGTTCGTGGCAGCTCCCGCCTTTCACTCGCCTTTTTTCCCGCCTAGTGGCAACGTGCTGCTCTTCCTGCAACCTGGTAAGTTACAGATGATGCTCTCTTGTGTTCGGTGTTCTTTTTTTCTTAGTTTAGCTTCCTGCCGACACTCTCTCGCCTTGTAGTCGTGATATGAGGTCTGACTCTCGTCGGAGAGGTTCGTGGTTGTGTCAGTTGGAGGACTGGTTGTCGTCAGTTACCATGGTTACTTGGAGTCAGTGGCCGGTGGAGGGCTGCGATGTAGGAGGCAGGGATGTACTTCCTGGCTACAAAGCTAAGAGGCTTACTAGGTTGCCCAGTGGTAAGAATTGTGGTGGAGTGCACAGTTTCCTTAGAGCCTGATTCAGATGGATCACCACATTATGTCTGCGCTTGCACCTTAGTGTGTGTTGCATATGGTTGGAGGGAGGAAGGTGACAGTACCACAAGTGTGTGTGTAACAGACATATATGGTCACTGTGAGTGCACGCGTGGTGCAAAAGGTGAAGGTGGTGCTGGTTCAAGACGGCCAGGAACCAAGTTCTTTTGGGATTTGACCTGTCTCATGTCATGCCGGGCAAGTACTACTGCTGCTGCTCTGAAGCCTCCACAAAATGTTCAGTCCGCTGAAACTGTAACGTACCCTAACCGGCCCAAATGTGAGAAGGGAAGAAAGGGGCAAGCCACAGGGGAAAAACATGTATCGCGACCAGGGCTCGTACCTGGGTCTCGGGAACAGGCCTCCCGCGCCATACACACTAGACGACCGCAGCACGACAAACACTGACCGACGATCACACTGTTTTGCCCACTGCAACATTAACCCCTCCACGTGAAAAGCTGCGTCCTCTCAGTTGACGGGACCCATCCCAACACTGCCACCAATGTAACGTGCAACGCCGGCAGAAGACATATTACGACTCGATATCACGTAAGGCTCCTATCTTCTCAGCTGTTGGTGATTTGGTTTGGTGTTTCTCCCCTGCTGTTCCCCCAGCCCACTGCAGGAAGCTCCATTTCAACTGGAAGGGACCTTATCTTGTGGTCACCATCATCAGGGACGTCACTCTCCGTATCCAACATTTGACGTCCGACCGGCACTGGTGGTACACATTGACCACCTTAAGCCATATTATGGTACCCCGCCTTTCACCGGAGCATCCTCCACTCTGCTCTCTCCAAGCCCAGCCTCGGACGTCATGCATACTGACGCGGACGAGTAACTGTCTGATCCGGACAGCCAAAATTTAGAAAGGCGAGCTCGTCGGGCTCAGTGTCACCAGCCAGCCTGGCACAGGTGACTACATTGTTGACCTGCCCCAATAGGCGCCCCATCATTTTTTTTTATTGTTGTTGTTGTTGTTGCCTGTTTGTTTGTGTGTATTTCTTCTTCTGCTTGTTTGTTTGTTTCATTTGTTATTCTTTCAGTCGCCGGCACATGATTCTATTTTTCCCTTCCTTCTT
>JAOWAR010003365.1:0-16750 GCA_028571005.1 Clathrina lutea
TAGGTGGTCTTTACATTGCACAACTCAATAAATGTGTGACAGACATAATCAGACAGATAGCAAAGGGGTAGAACTACACTTAAAAATATTGGCTGTGGTGCCGGCAGAGCGAGTATCCGCGTCGACCAAGTATCCGCGTCGACCAAGTATCCGCGCCTTGACAAAGATACTTTCCCTGTGCCCTCCAAGCTACTCTTCCGGGTTCAAAAGCAAATATGATGCTTGAGTGAGCGCCTGATGCGTGGGCTTGTCGAAGCCATTGCTTTAAGTCTTTGAAAATGTCCGCCATATCAAGCAAGTCCACAGGATCATCATGTGCTGATTTATGGCTGGTGTTTGTTGCTCTACCTGCATTTCAAGCTGTTTGTGGAGCTTGTCCAGCGCAATGCCTGACAACATAGACGTTGACGTCTTGAAGCCACAGGCGTGGCAGGTATCACACAGCCATGCCGTCTGCCTGACTGACGTCACCTACATGCACTGCCACGTTGCATCCTAAACTGTACATTACGAGGCCGATGGAATGAGCTGGGCTCACCCTCTAGCTTTTCACAAACACAGCGTTTTCAAGCTTGTCTTATCCCCATGAATATCTTGATAATACTTGCTGCAAATGCTTGCAAAATCTGCTCCTTCAAGGATACTGATTGATCAATGAAATCTCTTTTTCAACGCTGTTGTCCTGCATGTTGCATTTATCGAATCACCACACCTAGTGACCTCACATTCTGCCTTCGTTTTTTTGTTTTGTAGGCCATAGAATGCTGTCTGTATCATCAGCATTGGAGGGGAGTGGCTGCAAGGGGAACTATCAAGCCCTCATGTAGCCCTCATGTAGCATGCCTGCCAGACACAGAGGTTTTCAAGCCTCCGGTTCCTTTTAATGTCGCTGGCTGGTGAGCACCTGCTGCATTGAAACCAATGAACCTGTTGGTTGTCTTCACCACGCCGAGTGCAAGGTCCACCCTTTTGCCATCATGTGGAATTGATTTCAGCTAACATATTGCAGCGGCATGTCTCGAGGATGACTATATAGTGAGCTTTGATCTCTCTCTCTCTCTCTCTCTCTCTCTCTGTCTGTCTCTGTCTCTGTCTCTGTCTGTGTGTCTGTGTGTCTGTGTGTCTGTGTGTCTGTGTGTCTGTGTGTCTGTGTGTCTGTGTGTCTGTGTGTCTGAGCAAGTGTCGTTGATGGGCCTCCTTCCTGCCAGAACAAAAGCTAGATTCAGCTTCCTGCTTTACGTTAGATGGCTTCCTCTTGAAGAGACCAAGGAATTACGATAGCTAGTAGCGACCGGCATAAGCTACCAATGCCGAAATCTGCAGGCGACCAGACTACCAGGGGCTTGTCTTTCTCATTTCAGCCCAGATGTAATGTCGACTAGTTAAGAAAAATGCTGCACGTGAGGCAGGTCTTTCCAGGGCACGGTCCTGGATGCTTTCCGAAAGCATCCACGATCGTGCCCTACCGGTACTCCACGTGTGTGTTCTGCTGCTCTTCGTTTTTTGTGTAGTTTAGGGCTTCCTTTCCTTAAACTATTCTTTGTGCAAAATTTTCTAGGGATTTTTAGGGAATGTTTCAATGAACAATCGCCTGGCATTACCCCCAGTATTTAATGCTTTGTTTTCTTTCTGCACACCAAAAGGTCAAAATATCCCATTTTTCTTTATCCATTTTCTTCAACCATCATTGCAGATGTTACATACAGGTCTCCAAAAACACAAAATGAGCTGTTCAATGTTATTGGACGCTATATTATTCTATTTAACTTGGTAGAAGATATCAAGGCAGCAAAGTTCGACAGTGCCCTGGCTGATGAAGTGACAGTATGTAGCACAGAGCACCTCGCTGTTGCAGTTCCTTTCTTAGACCATATGACGACCAGGCTGGAAGCTTGCTTCTCCAGCCTCTCCTTGTCTTCCTGAAGCCATCACTGCCTAGTACCCTCTGCTTTGTGCAGTCGCAATGTCTTCATGGAAGACACACTTCAACTGTGCAAGGAATAACTGCCAGCTCCAGAGCTGATGCATGCTGAGCTCACCTGGTCACGATCGATGACCAAGTTCTTGCATAAAGAAGGGGATGACCAGACTTGGTGGCATCAGCTATCAACCTTTGTGACCTGGAGGTATATTCGAACGTGTCTTTCCTGTTGCTGATTCCCTGCACCCTCCCAGTCACTTCATGTGAGTGTGAGCGCAACGCAAGTGCTTTTCGTCATCTGCAGAGTTACATGCAGGCCACAATGGGAGTAGAGCAGGAGGCCAACTTGGCACTAATGCATGTGCATTATAGTGAAGAATTAACATGGATGAGGTGGTTGACAAGTTCGCTTGCTGCCTCGCAAGTTGGAGGTGAATTCCATCATCGCTCCATTGATTGTTACATGTTTTTTGTTATTGCATACTATAATTTTTGGACCGTATTGTCAAGACCTTTGCGTGCGTAGTTGCCATGGTTTTTGTGGAAATGGTCATTGGTGAGGTCCACTTTTGGCCAGACTGCACCCCCCCCCATAAAATTTCTGGTTACGCGCCTGTTTCGTCAGCCCCACTGGGGCGGAGCAATCGTCGTTACGGGCGCATACGCATTCATCATAAGAGCCAAAAACGCAAGTGCAGCTTTCAGCGGCGTTCTTGTTCCGTGTGCTGCCCAGTAATTTCAGTAGATACCGTCGGACTCCGGTCATGACTAGGCTTTTCAAAAGAGGAAATGCGCCAGAAGTCAGTTTGAAGCTTCTCGCAATGCTTCAGACTGGCTACGTGAAAGCTCGTTTTAAGCTTGTGGACATCGCAAAAACATCCTAGTCAGGAGAATATATGGCAATGTAGATAAGCGCAAGGGTCAATGCAAACACTGCCTCACTTAGAATCAGGGCCGTGAAGTGTGCGAACATCATAGGCTATGTACATGCGTGGTATACAGATGTAAGATACGTTTCTGTCAGTGCCATCATATCCATTGCATTGTCGCTTCGACCACACACTGAGCATGAGGCAATTACCAGTTGAATGGGGGAGAAGTACATGCTCTGGGTCGCTCTCAAGAGGTGCGGTTACGCGTCGAGCTGGTTGAGCATCTAAACAGCGTCTTTACATCTGTACGGTCTTCAAAACAGGATTAAAATGTTCAAGTGTTTCGCGCAGTTCAAAGCGATTTTTAAAGCTCGCTATTTTTTTTGTAAAAAAAAAACTAGTCATAACTTGCCAGGCGGGCGTTTTAAGATCAGTTTTTTGTTCACAAAACACATGACCATAATTTAAACGGGAAACTGCATAGGGATAGAATACGATAATGTATCTGACCGCAACGAGAGAACAAATCCATAAAAAAGTATGTATGCATTTTTTGTATCATCAAGAAATTTATCCCCGCTTCCCAATTGGAAGACATACAAGAGCCAAAGAAATATCGATAATAAAACCTCATTAAGAGAGAAACCCGTAGGTATAATTCTCTCCCTTTTAGGGCAATGACTGAGTCTTCCAAAGCACTTCCTCCTGAGCTCCAGAAACCCGAGGCTTCTCTTTGCACCTAGAGCCATGGCACTGGTGTCGCGGAGGTTGAATGTTGCATTCTTGAAAGCAGTCTTGCTCGACTGCAAGGCGAAGTTGGCCATTCTTAATCCGGACTGTGCTCGATCGTCTCAGATGCTTTGTCCACTAACTCTTCGGCGTACGGTGGCCTAAATCTCCGCGGTAAGCGAAAAGCAATTTGGTACTGCTGCGGAACTTGATGATTCTGTCCTTCATGACACTGCTTGTACTTGGTTTCCCGCGCGTCCAGCCCGTCCAGCTCCGATGCATGCAAACGAACGCTGCTCTTCCTCACTCCGGTGACGTGACAGACAGCCCAGTCGCCGAACCCCGCTTTCTTGCAATAGTCACCTTTCTTGGGGCGCAAGCCAACATAGACCCGAGAAAGAACGCCATCCAAGTCCTTTGGAGAGCACGTCTCCAGATGGGTGGCTCCACGTGATTCTTCACAGAAAGACTGGAAAACTCACAACCACTGCTCCGTAGCGCGCTTCGTCCGCCGCTTCTAGAACATTTCCTAACCGGACTTCAGCAAAACGACGCTTCTTCTTAGCGGAAGAACAGTCGACATTTTTCTCTTCAGCTATTGCTAGCTACGTGCAAGTGTACAGCATGCGAGAAAGAGAAATGCAGCGAATGAAGATCTACATGTGCCATCCACGCGCGCCAACCGAGAAGGATGCGAACTTAGCCCACCTGAAATTGTTCCATCTCAGATTTTCTGACAAGGAAGCTCGGGATAATTCTCCCGTTTGGTACATTATAAATACATTAAATTTCTCGCCCTCGGGTCTGCCGGCCTCAATAAATACCTCGGATAAAGTCGTCGCCTTCGCCTCGGCATTTATTTCCCTCGATAAGTTATTGGCAGATCGACTATCGGGCTCGCATGTATACTTATTACCCAAGGCCAAGGGCAACGCCGGCAAATATTTCCCCGAGCCTTCATATTGAGCGAGGGGCAGCCGAGGTCGAGGGATTATTTCCCTGGTGTTGCTCAGGCCGCACCTGGCTCTTCTCCAGGTGCATCTCAGTACCTAGGCTGTAACTGGCGAGTGTCGCAACAAACTTCGTGTTTTCAGCTGTGAGTATTCTAGTCCTAACGAAGATTCCCGTGCGAGCGACCATTTTTAGGATGGAGCGACATTACATTGTACGAAAAGATGAGCCGGGAAGCCAAGTAGTTTCATCAAGCGTCGTCGAGCAGTTGTAGCAACGTTGCACCCGGGACAGCTTTTAACAACCTGACCATTTCGTTTAAATAGGATGCCATGAATTACAAAAATGGCGCTTGAGCCTGAGCCTTGCAGCGAAGAACAGGAAGAAGAAGGTCTCTTCTTCGACGGCTGTCATTGAGCGTGCCGATCCTTAAAGAAAAAGCAAGAACGGGTCAATAACGAAATCCTATTTTCTGATCTGGGATAAAGCGAATTAAGTCCCAAATATTCCTGAAGTGGGGAATGGAATTAATCGAAGAACATTTCCGGACGCTGAAAATCCGTGCCGGGACTCGGGCCTGCGGCACCAAATCACCTTGAGACGAGAATCAACTGACTACCCGCTACGCCATGACATCCGCAGGCGACTTGGAAACCGAGATTCTACTGTTCGATCGCGATTCCGTGGCCGCCGGTGTTCTCGAAGGCCGAGCTAGAAAAGATAAGTTGAATGAACGACCTTTTGTTCCTCACACTCATTGTACAGAAACGATAGACGGTAGTGTCTTGCATGTCTGAAAATCTGGCGCAATTTACCTTTTTACCGTTTATTACGTCGACTTTCGACTTTAAGAAGAAGAAACTTTCAATAATCGAAATAGGTTCTTCATTACAGCCACAGTACCCTGAAGACCAGAAGAATTTAAGCTTGCACTGCGCACATATCTGAGGAGAGCTCAGAAAGAACGCGACAAAGAACTGATCCAATGTACATGAAATGGTCTGGAGGAAGCAGCAGTGTACCCTTTGTGAAGTTCCTCTCAGACAGCCATTCTCTTTTTGTATTTTTTCAATGGCACTTAGAACGATCATGTGCACTCTATGTATAATTAGTCTTTTGAAGCAGTTCCCGCGATCCCACTTTACGCGGGTACTGATTTCTTGTGCCACTGACAGCCATTGACAGCCATGGACAGCTCACTTGAAGTCTAGAACGTTTAGGCAACTGATGATCGGATCCTTGCCTTGAAGGTTCACGAATTCAACCAATCTGAACACCAGCAATAGCACTCCTTCTTTCCTGGAGGCTCAGCCGACACTCTTGGCTCATCACTGGCAAAGGCTTCTTGGATGTGACTGTCTGTTTGCTTCCTTTGTAGCCAAGCAAAGTTGTGCAATTTCAAGATTGATCATCACTGGCTTAATAAAAAACATATTCACACAGATCAGTTGTGGCCACACAAAAGGCTTTTTGGACACAAATCTATAGGCCACAATAGTCCGATTATTGAATACCTCAGGAGCAGGAATGATCTGAAAAGTGTTTCCACGTGCAATGGATTTTTCACAGGATTACTGAATGAGAACGTTACCAGGTAAATGAAAACCGCAATGGGTGTCTTTAAGTTATTGAAATCGAATAATTTGAGGCGTTGGTCCCAATACACATGTTCTGATTTCAAACAGGCCTAATGTTCTCTCACATTACATTCCTAGAATGGCTTGTCCATCAATTCTGCCCTAAACCTCTCAGCTACAGACACCAACTTCATCTTCTCTTGCAAGGCGTTGTAAAGGTCTGAGCCAACAGCTGCGGATCCCTTCTCCTCTGTCCACTTCTTCAGGATCTTGAACGCTAGCTCATCAGCCAAAATGTGCGGCTTGCCACTCCGCAGAACATTGATGATCGCGCTTCCTTGCTGTAGCCTCAGGTAAGCAGCAAGCTGAGTACATTCAAACTCTTCTGAACAGCAGCGTGCAATGTCTAGGAGAAGGCTTTCTGGAAGCAAGCTAGCTTCTTCAACATTGGTTGAAACTGCTGGTGAGCAACTCTCCGCAGTAGGGTGCCTGGCTTTTCCTTGTTTTGGCGACACCGGTTCTCCGAGCTCTGACATGCACTGATCCTCTTGCAAGCTGGCTGTTGTGTCCTCATGATCTGTTTGTCGATCAGATTGGCTGATCATGAGCTTGTTGAAGGTCGGCAAGGCCATAACTGTGACCTTGAGCTCCTCCTCCAAGACGATCACTGCTTCCCTGAGCTGCGTTGCCCTCATTGCCTCCAGCAACCGACCGATGCTGTTCATTGCACTGCAGCGAAACCACAGTGAAAGGAGCACGCTGGTAGGATTGGCCGAGGTACTCACTGTTTCTAAATCGATCACCTCTCCAGGTTTGAAGAGAAGTCTTCCAAGCTCTCTCCAGCGCCGATTTCCTAGATGGTCTGTCATGAGTCCTGGATGATTAACCGCCTGGCAAAAGCGTGCGCGACCGTTTGCAGTCATCAGTGACATATGATCATTAGGTACAGCCATCAGAGAGAACACGTCTTCGGGCTCCCCATACTGGTTTCGAGGCCGAATGAGACGCCTGGCATGCTCCATGGCGTCCTTCACAAATTTCTCTTCATATGTGATGGACAGCGCTTCGGTACTGCCTGTGTTGGCGGGTGTGCGCAGCTCACGGCTGCTGAGAATCTTCACTGACGTGTCAGAGCCCAGACTAAGCTCTTCCGCCATGAAGAGGACTTGTTCCTTCAGCAGCTGTAGCAGCATGTACGCATCACGAACATGATCTGTTGATCCACGAACAATGACATCCACAGCCATTTTGTCTCGACGAACTTCCAGCATGGCCTCAGCATGGCTATTGGGCAGCGCCAGCCGTATCCCATCTTTCCAAAGCACTGATTTTTGTGAGTACTTAACCAAAATTAAGTTGTGTAAATGAGCCTGTAGCTGTTTGAAGAGAGCAGGCGAGATAGGAATGGGATGGCAGCAGAACTCAATCCCAAAGTATCTGTCTACATCAGCTCGTGCTGCCCAGACGGTTGAGTCTCGTTCTGCACCTAGCAGACAGTTGAGTCTCATTCTGCATCCAGCTTAGATGGCACCAACCCGTCCTCCTCGCCCAAAATGCATAGCCCAAGCTGAGCCACCATTTCTAGCGTGTCACAACCAGGAGCAAAGCTGTTATGCACTGCCTTCTCGGCTACGGAGCACTTGACAAGGCCGTTGCTTCAGACTACATGCGGTGGCGGGAAGTGCTCTGGTGACATGAGAATGCCGACAATATGAGACAGCAGCCACGATGGGTCGATAACCAGATAGTCACGTAGCTTAGGATTTGAGAAGGAAATGATATCCACGGCATCAGACATTTTCCTCAGTGTCGCATCCAAAATCACTCTGTGGCTTGCTAATCATGTGATACGTTTGCATCAAATCGGTGTAGAATAGAACTGAGGCCAATTGCTAAATGAACTGGAAAGTCCTGCCGACGTATAATGATCGGCCCTGTTACAGCATTGCGAATGTGTGGTAGAGCCTTCTGGATGTCACTGCAAAGTACCAGCTGTGGAGGAGCTGTTTTCGACAGTGCTAACTTCACCTTGGCCAACGTATGGCGAAGCTCACGCATCCCTGATTGCCACGACTTGCGAGCATCGATGAATGTTGGCCCTTCTAGGATCGCGAATTTGAGATAGTCACCGTAGTGTTCCTTAGCCTTGCCAAACGCATTGATTACATGTCACCGATCGTGAAAGTCTCCTTCAGCCAGACGCGTGGCGACAACCACTAGTGGCTGTCTGTATGGAGCTTGTGCAGGGCCCTGAGCACTTAACTCAGCCTGGGCAAGTGTTGCAATCGGTAGTGACTTGCATAGAAAGCACACCACCTCTTTATCTCCCTCTCCAGCTCGTCACAGCCAGACAACGATGAGACTACAATCACAATGATTATTGGAATTATTGGAATTTCACCTTGGCCGATGAATAGCTGATGGGCAGTGGCAAAGTTTTCATGGCCACCGAGGTCGAGCACCTGGTAGCGTGTACCGTCTGCACCTTTGTAAGCGTGCACATTCAGCCCCTTTGTCCGCTTCAAGTCGTTTTCTTTGCCTTAGTCTGGCTGTCTTTCCCAGCAGAAGAAGCCTTTCAGCCTTGATGTCTTCAGAGAACTCACCAATTTTTTTAAGGTGCTCTTTCCTGCTCCGGGTGGTCCTCCAACGCGTAAGAGAATGCTGTCCGTGGGCTCTTCACCGAGGCTTAGGAGATCTTCATCATCCATGGCCCTCTTCAGCATCTTCACCAGCCGGCTGTGACCCCTCATTTCTGCTCTGTCAATGGACAGGTGGGATCCATGTTGGAAGTCATGCAATGCACCAGCTGCAATGCACATTGAGGTGAGTCCCAGATCACCCACATCAGCAGTATACAGAAGAAGACTCTGTTTGGTCCCAGTGCCGACTTTGTGCAAAAAGCTGGCGCTGCATATGCTTTTCACATGCCCGAGCTGTAGTGAGCAAGCTTGTGCTTTCATCAATAACGTCTGACGCACTGCCTCGCCTGCTGTTTCAAGAGCGCCACTCTCCAACCACAGCTGAATAAAATTGTTGTCTGGTCTTTTTGCGGAGAGTGCTGAAATAGGCATTGCGTCCCTCTGCTCCACACCCATGGTTAAGAAGCTCTCTTTGAGGAGGTTAGAAGCAATGTCCACGTTACTGTCGAGCACAACCGACACAAGATCACTGGATTATCCCATGCCAGGCGCAGTATGGCCTCGAGTGTGGTTCTCCCCACTTGTTGGCGTAACACCTGTGGGTCGAGGTTGACATACACCGATGTCAACAAGTCCACCAAGCCTGCGTTGGCAAGTCACAATAACACGTCATTCAGCGTAGCATAATCCAGTGAATCAAAAAAGCTGTACGGCCTTTTGCAGAAGGCCTCAAACATGTCCTTGGAACCACGCTGAGTCACCAGATCCAGTAATTTTTTTCTTATGTCTTTGTCAAACATCTGAATGGCGTGCCTGCCAATTTTGCGATGAATAGCATCAATCAAAGTCCCTGACTCTTCGCTCAAAGCTAACCCTATAACTCCCAGAACGGTGCTTTGGGATAGCTTGGTCGGTTTATCCAAAGCATGCAGCAGCTCCACCACAGCTTCAATGCACTTGGCCATGATCGCTGCGTTCAATGCTCTGGATTAGATAGCGTGGTGCAGGGGGAAGTTCATGTCGAGAATCCCCCCCCCCCCACGAATTCTGCTCTGCTACGCGGCGCTGTACCAACTAAAGGATGCTCGCCGTTCTGGCAATTGTGATGATAAAGAATTGGAAAAATGAAGTTGCGTTTCAGCATGAGTGCCAGCTCTAAAGGCGTTTGTCCCTGGTTGTCAGTGGCGTTGAGGTTTGTTTGCTTCGCAGCCTCATGTAATCAGCCGCTAACCAATCTCTGGTGAGGCCGCCAGAACAGCGAGGTGCAAAGAGGATGCTCCGTCCCTGTCCTGGGCGCTGAAAACGGACCCATTCAAGTCAGCCAGGAGCGGGAAAGCTTCGACGCACTACAGATTCTTGTGGCGCAAAGCAACGTGGAGGGGTGTGCGCTGGTGAAAGCGGCTCTTCTGCAACTCTCCACGACAGCCTCCCCGCTCAGCGATTTTCAGAACGAGATCGTGTCTTCCTTCGAGGCAGGCGACGTGCAAGAAAGAACCGCAGTCCGTCTCCCCTTCATCTTCGTAGTCGAAAAGCAGGGTGCATTCCGTGGTCAAGCGATTCACCCAGTCGTGAAGTTCCCGACGGTGGGCGAGGCGGCGGAAACTGACGTCTCTATCATGGTCTTCGCTGTCGATTTCCCGATGAAGCTGCTCAATACTTTTCTTTGGGCCAATACATCCACTCAAGGCTTTCTCGGCGAGGCAGCGAGTCCGTTTAAACTTATTAGTCTCGAGCTCTGCAAGGAAGGTGACAGCGACGTCCATCCTTACAGTACGGGGTAAAACGGTCCCTGGAATCCCTGCACAAGACTATCCTTTGTCGGCCAGACCTTTACCGCGTACCGCGCCCCCACCGCCACCCTCCGGACAACCCAGACCAGGCGGACATTCTACGTTCGTGAGCCACCTGAGCTCGGAGGCAGACGTTCTCGCAGCAACGGGGCAAATAGGATTAAATGGTCTGGGCAATGAGTGTGAATCTGGCTTGCCCGGACAGTCTCACCAGGCAGACTTCGGAAGTTTTCGGACACAATTACTTGGTGCAGGTTGATCCGGACCTACTGCATCATTGGTCCCCGCCTCCCCTACTCACTGAAGTGCCTTAGAAAGGCCTCCTTCTTTTGAATAAAGCTAGCTGTTCTTTGGCTCCTTTATGTTTTAAAGTTAACGTGTTAACTCCTGGTACGTGCGTAAAGCACGTGCTATCTGCTAAATCACGGCAGGCCATCGAAGTTAACCTCTTACCCATGGCAGGCCCAGGCCAGGCATGCTGGAAATCAGCTAGACATCACAGCATGAGCAGCAGCCTAACCAGCTATGCTGGTATTGGAGAGACTTGAAGTGATGAGGATCCTTGCTTGCTGATCAATGCTCTCCGTGCATAATTTAGTTTTACTCTATGTGTGTTGCATGATCTGAGTGGTCGGAGAACTAGTGATCAGCCAAAGCAAAGAAAGCCGCGATGACCCAAAACGATTGAGTCGTGACGGGTGGTCTTCCTTTGCATTACAATATCTAATCAGAGAGAGAGAGAGAGAGAAAGAAATAGAGAGAGAGAAAGCGGAGAAAGAGATAACGAGGACAATATTAAGAATGAGAAAGGAGAATCACATTTTACACCTGCGGAGGCAGAGAAAAAGGGAACGAAGAAAAAAAATCATTGGTCCCAGGTAGGGCTCAAACCCCCGGCGTCGGATTTGCGCACCGACGCTAGCGCTCGATCTGACCGCTGAGCTACTGAGACGCTACCGAGATGAAAGCTTTGATAACGACACAACAGTCATCCCTGAGATTGAATTCCGGCCTATTCTAACCCCTTCCCCTCTGTCTCAAGTTTAAACTAAAAAGATCTCGAGAATCCCCTGGAGGTGCTTTATATCATGCTCAGTTAAGTCTTAACTTCAATCAACTCAAGTTCTCGAAATATCCCATTCTGCCTGGCAAGAATCATAGTTGAACTGTACATCTTTTGACTGAAAAAAGAAATGCACCGGCTTTTGTTAATGCTCTAAATAGATCTATTCTGTTGCTGTCCAGAATCAGAAGGAAAGCTAGCTCTACCCAAAACAAACATGAACAGAAGATTGAATGATTAAAAGAACATCTTAACGTTTTTTTCCCCATTCGAATTTAGTTTTTCTTTTGACGAAGAATGTCCGCCTTGAGTTTTACACTGATTCCTCTCCGCTCAGATCAGGAATATATCGAGGAGATTTACCGAATATTACATGCAGACAGCAAGGTCAAGGATCATGAACTCATTCTCACTAAAGTCATCAGGCAACCATGTCATGGATTTCGCTGTCCATGTGCATGCTCCACCTTTCCGCAACACAGGAATTATTCACATGAATAGTTCTCTGTGGCATGGGATTCTTAATTTGGCAAGCTGCCATGATAGTTAGCCCCACCTGGAAGTGCATGCCTTGAAATGCAAGTTTTCAGGCCTAAATTTGGGAAGGGCTTCTTCCGATCTGGGTCCTCCGGGCCCTGTGTTCAATCAGCACAGCATTGTAGCAGCTGATGGCGTTTATACAGGCGTTAGCTGACATAACTGACGAGATGTAATGGATCTGTTGTCTTCATCAGGCTGAAAGGTGGTGTAGACTGGAAGGTTGTTTTGTTTCTGCACATTGGATTTTTAATCTTACCACCCGTGCAAATCGTTTCATTTAGTGATGAGGAGCCACGCATGTGTCTCTGAGTCCATCGTGCTGAACCGCACTGATGTTGCTGAATCATGATTCGTTGGTACCTTTAGGCCCTTTGAGCCTGACGTGAATATGACTATGGCTGTAGCGTATTCAACGTTTGTAAATGCCCCTCCTCTCCAAGTCACTGTCTGACTTGAAAAACTGAAGAATAAAACAGCAGCCAGAACATTCCTCACGTTTGGTGCGTTTTCACCTAAAGAGATCAACCTCCAAGCCGTTTCTTTCTCGCCAGTAGAAGTTTAAGTGTTTTGACCAAAAAGTAAGGAACTGGAAAGTGTGGACTTTGCTAATGACCTAGATCAACACTGTTCACAACAAACAGGATCTGAAGAATGAGAGGTCTGCTGAAAAACGACTGAATGATCCAAAAATATCTTCATAGAGGAATACCTACAACGAGTGTGAATATTTGCTCAGATTAAAAAAAAAAAAAAAAAGGTTCATCTCTTTCAGACCAGTCCAATGCTATAATTATGCAGTCAGGATATATAGTCACGAACGTTATGTTTTGTGTAAGGAGAAAGATTGACCTTGTATATATCACTCTCATTTTGAAATATCAATTAAACAACAGAGAAGAAAGTAATAATTGCCAGCGATGCTTCTAGTGGGAAAAGTTTGATGAGAGCATAAACGTTTCGGTGCACAGTACCATCATCAGTTCGCCGAGAAGGATCTAATTGGTAGACTTAGCTGGCTGGTTCGAATGGACTAGTCAAGTGCTGAGGGGCTTTCAACTTGAAGGCTTGAATGTGTGATTACATTGTTTGACTTAGATGGGGGTGTTAAGGGAGAGTGTGAAATGTGTTCCGAGTCTGCATGGTGCCATGAAAATGAAATGTAATCAGTGTGAGCTTTACACCTATGTGAGAATTTCCAAAACCAATGTGATGGGTGCATGAGCCAGCAATAAAGAATTGCAGTTTAATTGTTTAGAAGAAAAAGATGAGATAGCCTTGATCGTGCAGCTTTCATCAGCACACAGGGAATATAGCTATGGCTGTGGCAAATTCAATTTCCTAAATGCCCTCTCTCATCCAGTCATTGTCAGCCGTATAATGAAAAGGAAACCAGAACTTTCTACACCAAGAAAAATGAACTTCCTGGATAATCTGTTTCTTTATGGTTAGCCACATTCAAACTGGTTTGACTGATCGCTGAGAAACTGGAAACGCGTGGACTTTGCAAGTGATCTAGATTGACTCTGCTCCGAAAAGAAGTGAAATTCCCGAAGAATGACAGGTATGCATAAACAAAACCGAAAAAGATCATTGAATAATCCAAAAATGTTTCTACAGAAGAATACTGTATCTACGCTGAATATCTGCTCAGATTAAAAGCTCATCCGTCTCAGACCAGCCCAATGCTATATGCAGTCAGGAAAGTCACGGAGGTACTTATTCTCATTGATATCATCTGGTAACTTGCTTCGGATTCTTCTCTCCAGGCACGTACGCCACCTTTCTTCAACACAAGAATTTTTCACATGAATAGTGCTCTGTTGATTGTATGGTTGAGGTGCGTTCACCTCGCAGCGTCCATGGTCTTCCGCCTCACCTGAAGGTGCCTTCTGGACCAACTGCCAATCCTGAAGCTGATCGGGGGGGTTCTCTCGGTCTTGGCCCTTGTCGTGCTCGATTAAAACAGCGGTGTATGATCCAGCAGCCTTTACACAGGAGCCTCCTGACTTGACTGATATGGTGTAATAGAGTTGGTGGGTATTGTCGTCAAGCTGGAAAGTCACGTAGACAGGGGAGGTCGTTTTGTTTCCGCACACAGGACTGTTGCCCTTTGTGCAAACGTCTTCGCTCAGGCGGGGAACAAAACACGTGTCTCTTAGGCCGTCATGCTCAACCACGTCGATGATGTCGAAAGGTTGATTTGTGACTTTCGGCCCATTGAGGCTGTAGCAGAGGAAGCCACTGGAGTCGCTGGAGGATGCTCCTTGAACGTAGACATGCAATACCGGTGGCCCGTTGGCTTTGTCGACCGAGACATAAAGCCCAAATACTACTGTGACGATGATGAGCACCGTACGAATCATCAGCCACAACAAATTACACCACGTTTCTTGCGTCGTACCACCACCATTCCTGCCGAATACGTAGCACCTCTTGTGCCAGGTAAGAATGATTGATGCTAACCCAATTACCACGCTTCCCACAGCTGCAGCAAGCTGGCTCAACGAGCGGGGTTTGCACAGGTAAAACAACTGCAGCGCCCGCAATGGGAGAGAGTACAATGGCAGACTCACTGTATCGAACGATTCGATATCGATCCAGTATTCGGATTTGTTGATCTTGTACGAGCAACAGCCGCAACTCTCAATCTCCGAGTACATGGTCGGTGAGTTATTTCTTGAAGCGATACATCTGGAGAAGAGCTGACAAGTCCACGTAATCGGCAGGTGACACATCCAGGCCGACTGCCCGTTCTCCTCCCTAACTGTCTTGTTCCTTGGCGTGTGATCAAAGGCTTCGAGAATTGACCGCGGAGTGCTCTGCCTTTTGTAGGAATGAATGTGGTAATAGACGACGAAAACAATCTTCGCCACGGCGATGATAGTTCCAGGTAGGCACAGAAGCAGGTAAGCCAGTTGTACTCTGCTGTGAGGCGCCACGAGTCCGGAAAGCTCTCCGTTAATAGCATAATCACGAAACGCCAGCCAATCGAGAATTAGCTGCACAATGGGAGAGATGAAGTCGAGCAGGACAACCAGAAACAAATCCAGTATCACCTTTTTCAATGATTGGCAACAGCCTGGCATTTTTTGTCGTTTTGATAGGTGATCTTGAGCGGAGAAAAAGGAGTCAGAAACTGCTTCCTGTTCGCGAAATCATACGATACCAGTCGTTCAGGTTCTCCGCTTTTTCAGGCTTTTTCTGCTATTCCCAGAGTGCCGTGATGTAGAATATCGAAACAGTTTGAGAGTTGGGGTAAGCCCCGAATATGATATTCATGAGTCATGACAAGAACATGCAGGGTTGGGATGGGGAATTTCTAGAAGCCCCACTTGACTGCAGCCGTGTGGCCGCGGTCGCGGCCCCTCGGGGGCTTCGATCAGCTGCCTGCTCGGTTCTTATATTGTTTGATCGAATCTTTGTTACTGTCACCAACGTTCGGATTCTTATTGAATATAAAAAAGGTAATGACCGATTATAGAAGAGAGTGATGAAAGCCTCTGTCTTTATAAGAAGACGACGAACAGGCGAGAAGAGCCTGTTACAAGAAGACCACAAACAGGCAAGAAGAGCCTGTTATAAGGAGACGGTAAACACGCGAGAAGAGCCTGTGATGTTGGCAAGTACAGCAAACATGTGCAGCAATAATCCTTTAGATTATTCTAGTCATTTAGAATATTGTAATTATTCAGAATATGTTATCTTAAATCATTACAATTACTCTCCAGGATGGCACAAGCATTGGGGCAATTCTAACGATCCTTCGGGCCCGCTGTCGGTTTTTCTGTCAGGCTTTACTGAGATGTGCCATAAGACAAAGAGCGAATCGGACAGCAGTGAAAGACTTGCCGGATGCAATTTATCTGTTCACGTAAAGCGATACTCAACAAAATAGTTAAGAAATAAACAAGGAAGGTTGAGACAGGAAAGCCCACGTAGACAACATGAAACAGCAGTCGTCTACGTGTTCTTTACTAAGTGTATTAAGAAATAAACAAAAACAAAAAAGAGGAAATGAGACGACATGCTGGAAATATAGTTTTAAGAGTACAATGAAGGACAGCACAGATCCAACACACTACAGAGAAAAATATTTATAGTAAAACGAAAGACAAATATCCAACAAAGAATTGAGAAGGAGAAAAATATTCATGCTTCGAAGTAGTACGGCTGATGACCTTCTCACCACTCCTTACAGTCATATTCAGACTGCTGTACTCTTTCAGCGTGACGGTGTTGTCCACAGCTTCAGTGATGCACAGAGACTTCTTCTTTTTTTCCGCAAGCCCACGGTTCACTGAAGAATGCTGAGGAGTCTTCCCAGATTGTCATACTCACTCCAGGCGTCCGTCACACTCCAGCTTTTAGCTTGTCGTGGTATGTCGCTAATCGATGTTCGGGCAGCCCATCAGAAAGTTCCTTCCTCGGAGTTTCGCCAATACTGGTCTTCATCACTGCTCTTGATGAGGACGCAGGCGAAGGGATCAAAACATTGACCTATGAAACTCCGTGCTGGCTACATTGATTTTCTCATCTCTTCGTTGCCCATTTTTTGTTTTGTTTTACTCCCCCTTGGCAGATAGACCTGGTATCCCAGTATAGCACCATGCACTGGTATGTAACTACATGCTGGGGACGGTATAGGCACTGGAAAGTTTCGTGTGTCAG
>JAOWAR010003366.1:0-14089 GCA_028571005.1 Clathrina lutea
AATTGGCGCCAATTGCCTGTCACGTAGCCGATACGTCAGTGATGACGACACAATCGTGGATTAAAAAGTCAAGATCCGCCATCTTGGCAAAGCGTCGCACTGTCCCTGTAATCTTTTTTGTTTGTGGGAAACATGGTTGTAACTGGACATAGGCTGACGGCAAGTGCAATTGTCGTGGTGGATGATTGTTGTTGTTGTTGTTGTTGTTGTTGTTGTGTTTGTGTGTGAGGTGTGTCCATGCTTCAGAAATGCGATGAAGGGTTTGATTTGAGATTGTTTTGTTCACTGGTCGTTGCCCTTGACCACGGTCGGGACAGTACAAGGACGAGAGCATCCAGAATGTGATGTACCTAGCTGAGCTACTGGAAACGTGCTACTTCAAGCGATTTTGGGTGAGTCACTGCCGCCTGTCCTCCCCAGCTCATCTTCCCGCTCTTCCTTGATACTTGTCTTCTTCATCATCAGGGTTTCTTTCTACTTTCAAGCAGAGTTTTACATTTCGTTTTGGGTGGTATAATGCTTGTGCATGGAGAAGAAACAAGCCTCAATGAGGTGAAGCTAGAGTAGA
Source organism: Clathrina lutea (assembly GCA_028571005.1). Lineage (NCBI taxonomy): Eukaryota > Metazoa > Porifera > Calcarea > Clathrinida > Clathrinidae > Clathrina > Clathrina lutea. The sequence continues at coordinate 569 of JAOWAR010003366.1, forward strand.
ACCCAGAATAAGGATCCACCTTACTCTCTGCACAGCTATAGCTTACTCTACTCAACTTTGCACAGCTATGGCTTACTTCATGTAACTCTACACAGTATTGGTTTTCTTGCATGGCTATGTCTTACCACACCTATCTCTGCACAGCTATGGCTTGCTACATGTAGTTCTGCGTGGCTATTGCTTGCTGTATGCGACTCTACACAGCTGCAGCTCACTACTGGTAGCTCTGCGCAGCTATGACTTACTATACCTATCTCTGCACGGCTATGGTTAGCTATACCTAACTCTGCACAGCTGCGGCTGTATTGTACGGCTACATGGCTTACTACACCTAACTCTGCATGGCTATGGCTTGCTACACTTACAACTTGGCATGGTTATGGCTCACTATACCTAACTCTGTGTGGCTATGGCTTACTATACTGAACTGTGCACAGCTATGGTTGCACTGTACGGCCATTGCTTACTACACCTAACTCTGCACAGCTTTAGCTTACTCGTTTGTTGTGTAGTTGTGAACCATCGTTTGAATGACTTGTTTTGGCTCACCAAAGATCGGAAAAATAATCACAAGCTTCTTCTCGCCCAAGTAGTGGTTTTACAGAAATATTTTTTCCTCGGCCTTCATACTTCAGGAGCACATAACACATCTCGTGCCTGATTGTTGATGAGAGTATCCTTTCCACGCACGAACTCACTCTCTCTCTCTCTCTCTCTCTCTCTCTCTCTCTCCCTCTCTACTTCTGTGTGTGTGCCTCTCTCTCTTTCTCTCTCTCTCTCTCTCTTTATGTCTCTCTCTCTCTCTCTCTCTCTATCTCTCTCTCTTTCTCTTTCTCTCTCTCTCTCTCTCTCTCTCTCTCTCTCTCTTCCGATGTCGTATTTCACCGGTGTCCACACAGGACGAGCTGCCAACTTTCCGAGAACTGGTTGGCACTGTGTCAGGCTTTGATGATGCCATTGTTAAATGTGAGTGCAAGCGTGCACCATGTGTTGGATATTTCATGTTCAGCATGACTTCATGGCTGGTGGAGGATGAGGGTAGAACATTTCATGCGCTGATTTTTTTTTTTTTTTTTCATCGTAATCCCCTTTGACGTCTTTGTTTAGGAATATTTTCGTTCTTTTGTGTTGATATTCTCTTTGAGGAAATACCATGAAGGCTCCAGGCCGTGCTGGCAAAGTGCCTTTAGTATTTATTGGCCTTGTCATCTTGTGCTGCTTGAGGAGAGGCTCCATCAAGGAACCCATGAAGCTTGTGGCGAGCCTGTTAACAGTTTTCCCAACATCTCTATTTTGTACGATTGAAGCCTGGCATGCCTTTTCATCTCCCTCACGTGAAGTTTCACTTTTCTTGGATGTGTGCTTGTGGGATGGTTGCTGGAACCTACTCCAATGAATGTTTGTGGGATGGTTGCTGTAACCTACTCCAATGAATCCGTAACTTTCTTTTTGGTTGGTTAATATTGCATGGGTAACGAGCAGTAGAACTTTTCCCCCTTGTTCTGGGTGAAGCCTGATTGTTTAGGTTTTGCAGTCGTATCATGAGCTTTTGAGCCCTCTGAAAGCTAGTGATGCAGTTGGCTTGAAACACACCAAACTATAGCTGCAGTCATACCGAAATAACTTAAGCGATTATTGTAATCCAACGATTATTCAAAATAGAAAAATTCTCTCTTCCTAGGTCACAGCTCGGTAAAATTACGAATGACGTTTCGGCTGAGCTTTTGCCGGCCTTCATCAGGTTCTGAATAAACTAAAGATTATTCAAAAGATTTTCTGTCACAGCCATACAGGATTTTCGTCCACACGAGTAATCTGATGTTTACAAGTTGGATTGACCTGTTGTCTTGACCACCGAAAATCGTTTCAAATTCAAATTTCGAGGGTTGCTTTTGTGATGGACTTGAAGGATGATGTGTTTTGCACGTGCTCTTTTGAGGGCGGAGTGTCACAGGAAAATCACCATCGTCAGTAGTGTTGAAACGAATAGATCGAATATTCGGTATTTGTTAAGATTTGATAACGAACTCATATTCCACTAACGAATATTCGATATTCGAAAGAACAAAATTATGATAGTCCCGCGCGTTTCTGCGCACGTCTGAATCGGCAGTCTGGCATGGCCGGCCCAAGCTCACGCGTTTCCGCCCACTTGTGAAACCGCAGACCTAGACCGGCTCAAGAATGCAATCGACTACGAGTGGCGCAGCGCTGAAGTGTGCGCATGCCTGTGGCGCATGACATGATGGGTACTGGCTCATGCGGGCATGCTCAGGTCTGATGAGATAGGTCTCATGCACAAGCAGCTAGCAGCGCTGTGCAAAGTGAACGTAGTAATGAGTTCCGTTGAAAGGGAAAGCCGTTGTGAGCCGCCAGCAAAGATGCCTAAAATTGACGTTGGACAAGGTTTGCGGGCATCGAGGTCTAACGTGTGGGTAAAATTTACGTTGGAAGTTCGTGAGGAGAAAGGCTAAAAGACAAAGTTCACTGTGTGTACCGAGTGCGAATTACGACTGAAATACAATGGTGGGACCACGTCTAACTTACATGCCCACCTGATTTTCCAGGAGCACCTCACGGAGGTGTTTCCCCTAGGTGTTTTCAAGGTGCACCTCAGGAAACTTGAGGTGTTTTCCTGATCTTCGGAAAAATTGACCAGAAAGTAGGAGAAAGAGGTGGTTTCCCTGAAATGAGTGGCAAATGGGTAAAAAAAAGTCATCAGAAAGCAGAGGAGGGAGGAAAAGTGTGTGTGTGTGTGTGTGTGTGTGTGTGTGTGTGTTTTGAAGTGAGTGGCCATCGAGTAAAAGAAAAAATCATCAGGAAGCACAGGAGTGAGGAAAAAGTCACTGAAGAGACGATCAGTTAGGAAAAAGAGGTGTTTCCCCAACTTGGCTCCCAGTTAGAAAAAGAAAACACCTTTTTTGTATGGTGTATCCCGTGAAGTGCTCTTGATTTTCTTGCACATGAATCCACAACTCTTCTGGGCGAGAAGCCACAGGTGGAGAAAGAGGCAGCAACGGCACCACTCCTCTTTGATCCTCCAGACGAGGAGTGGGCGATGTTGCCCGATTTGGTGTAGTTGGAGTTCCGCCAGCCGTTGAGCCACAAGCTAGTGGCAATCGTTCTCTCTCTCTCTCTCTCTCTCTCTCTCTCTTCCCTCCCCTCTCTCTCTCTTTCTGCGTATATCTTTCTGTCTGTATCTCTCTCTCTCTCTGTCTGTCTGTCTTTCTCTTTCTCTGTCTGTCTTTCTCTTTCTCTGTCTGTCTGTGTCTCTCTCTCTCTCTCTCTCTCTCTCTCTCTTCCCTCCTCCCTAGGGTGATACTTGAAGATGAAGCATTTTGACTGCTTACCAGAACCAATGGCAAGGCTTGGGGGATTAGGGCTAAAGGATACTATTCGGTATTCGTTCGTAAACAAAAGAACTATTCGTTAGTGAATCAGTATATTCGTTTCAACACTAATCATCAGCGTGCTTTTCAGGAGCATTCTCTCTCGACCTACTGGTGTGTTGTCGCATCCATTGCCATGCACTAGCATGAAAGTGGCGCCGAGTATGGTCTGTTTACTTCATGTTCGAGTTGCCAAGGCTGTGAATGCGAAGAAGAAAACATGAACATGTTTGCAAAAGACAATGGCGGTTTGCTGGTGGATGCCATGTCAAAGAGAATGCCAATAATAACCCAAAAAGACAAGAAAAAAAATCACGCAATTCTAGACGATCTGAGGTAGAGATCCCCAAACTGCGCGGCCGTATTTACAATCTTCCTTTTATTCTGTGATTTGTCAAGTTTCCATAGTGAACAATCTGCCAATTTGTGGTTAGGTGGATTTTTTTCAGTTTCACTGTGGCCTAAGCCTCTCTCCCTTTCTCAGTCAAGGAGAAGGGGTCATTTTCCTTCTTCTTTTCTTCTTCGTTTTGACCATCTGCAGATGTGGTTGTTGTTGAACATTCTGCATGCTTTCTGTCTCTTTTAGATGTTTGCCAGGTAATTGGTATCACATTCCAGACAGTTGGATCGGCACACTTGGCTGAGCTGCTTCCAAGAGGTAAGCAAGTTGCTGATGCTGTATGAATGAACTTTGACCATTTCAGAGCCTTGTTTTCTCAATGGCAGACCTCAGTTTACAGGTTAACTGTACCGAGGTGTAGCTTTCATTGCTACATTTCTGCAAAATTGGTTGATTATTACTTCATGGTAGTGATGTGGCTTTGCTGGTCTCTCCTCTGCATGTGCATGTGTGTGTTTGTGTTTGTGTGTGTGTGTGTGTGTTTGTTTGTTTGTGTGTGTGTGTGTCTGTGTGTGTGTCAATAAGGGATGCGAAACATAGTTGGATCATAGGGAAAGGTGAAATGCGATTCCGTTGGCCGTGAGCACGCAAAAAAGTTATAATAGCAGCAGAAGACCTGTTTCATTGGTTGAAACGCTGTCATCCCCGATACAAGAGAAAACACCCTACAAGAAACCTAGACACTTCTATGCCCGCCTGTTTCGGGACCTATCTCGAGATAGGATAGGGCACTAAGGGATGACAATGGGTCCCAGGGCTGTACAGAATAAGCAAAAGAGGCGAGAGAAAAGAAGAAAGGAAGAGCAGTGTATGACTGCTGGCAGCTTTTGAACTTATTTTGGTCTCAAGCTCGCGGTGCCGTTATGATATGGCATGGGAAGCCTCTAACTCGAGCGTACGTAGCATATAGCGTGGCAGCAGTCCTTGTGTACGCATCTCCGGCATGTGTGTGTATGTGCGTGCGTGAGTGTGTGTGTGTGTGTGTGTGTGTGTGTGTGTGTGTGTGTGTGTGTGTGTACATGTATGTGTGTGAATGCATGCACGTTTTTCCGTTCGCGTGTGTATACATGTGCATGTGTTAATTATGTTTGATCCAGCTGAGGTGTCCCTTCCCCCTTTGCCACATCAGGCACTTCCCTCGGGCACGTTGTCGTTTTGTGTCAATGAAGTGAAAGGTGAGGACCTGGCGCATCAGCTTCAGGACGTTCTCTTCACTCATCCTTCACAGGTGGCCAAAGTCATCGCGGTGAGTTGACCACCTGTCAACAGTGACAACTCTGTAAGGGTGATAATGGCAGGCTGATACTACTTATTTCACTTCAGAGAAGGTCGTCAGGGCAGTGTGTTTTGTTTCGGTTATTCAGTCCTTTCAAATTGTGTCCTTGCATGTGAATATCGACCTGAACTGTTTTGATTATTCCAAAGGACTTAGTCTTGATTATTTCTTTTATTTTACAGAAAGATGGTCTTGCTGTTAGATTTTTGCTTCAGTGAAATCAACATCCTTTTCTCTGATTTGCCCATGGTCTGGTATTGCTTTGCTGAAGGTTCTTCGTCAGCAACTTGTCTATAACTCTCTCATCCAAAGTTGTGCATCATCTGGCAAAGGTCGGTCATGTCAACGAGGTAGACATTTGATTCATTTGCCTTTACGGAGTCCTGCCCCACCTTCCTCTCGTCTTCTCTCCCTCTCTCCCCTGCCACAAGCAAAGCTGAGATTAGTTTCCATGGTTCCTGTTAAAAATGTATTCCTGTGTTGCCATAAGATTTTCATTGGTGTTGGATGAAGAATTAACGGTACCATATTGCATAAAAATCCTGTACACGGGGATTAAAAGAGCGGCAAAAGGCAAATTTTATCACTTTCAGGTTTGTGCAGGTGTGGGCAAATTCCAGCTTGCCATTTTTTTTTGTAGATTCCGAGAAAGGGTATGGGAAGGGAAGGGTATCAGGATGGGCCTTTCTGCACTTGCCTGGAATCCTTTCCTTCTGCTGTCCCTGCTGTGAGAGAAGAAAACTGGCGACCCTATATCAACAGAGATCCTCGGGTGTAATAGTTGATAACCAGCACGTAGTGTCACTCTTGATTACAAACTTTCACCTTCTCTTTTGAAGCTTGGTTCGTGTTTTCCACATTTTGGATTTGCTATCCTGCTCAACCTAAAATTCCCTGTATAATTTAGTGCTCAATATCAACGTGGCACCGTTTCATGGCACATAAATGGTCTAGAGCCACATCCTACTCAGAGCCTTGTCTTTGGCGTAGAGGGGTTTTGCACTGCCTTTCCATTGCAATTCCTTTTTGGATTTTCCAAGAAAGAAATGAAATATAGGGATGCTCAAGTGAAATGGTTACAATATAAAGGGTTTAGCAAAATTCAAGTACAGAAAGTTCATACCTTTTCAGGCACTTTTCAGCGAAAGATGTGAGATCAGTTTTCAAGGGGGTAGAACTACCCTTAAGTCTGATGTACTCATTGACAATTTGAGGTGAAATGCTCTATTGTGACAGCGGTCTTGGTCATAGTGTGCATGCATTCACCTAAACGCAAATCTCCTTAGTTTTGTTCCAACCCCCTCCCCTCCTCTTCTCTCTCTCTCTTGGAAGGTCTGTTAGTGCAGTTAGAGCATTGTGCTGACTTGTTGCTTTTGAGGAGCAGGAATGAGAAAAAAAGAGTTGATCTTTTGATTTCTTTTCTTTCTCTTCCCCCTCTAATCCAGTCACACAGGACAGGCACGTTGTTCACGTGGTGGATGTCCAAGGACGCCCTCCAGAGAAGATTCTTGTGACGTACGAACAGCCGACAACCCAGAACCTGGCCTGTGGTAAGATGTGCGCTTTCGGCTAGCATGATACGACTATTTATTTTTTTGCGGGGTTGTGGCAATGTTGTTTGTGCAATTGCCTAGAAAATTTTCTTTTAGAAAATTGATTGAAGAAGAAGAACTTCTCCTGTGATTTGAGCAATGGCGGTGGTATTCATCTTTCTCTTGTCTTGCCATGTTCTGTCTCTTTTGTACAACAGTTCTGTTCAAAGTGGAGCCCGACGGTGTCCTTTCTTGTGAACTTCACATTGTGGACGGTGACCCTGTACCTTGCTCAAATGCCACTTTGGTGAGAATAGCAAAAAGGTGAGTGCTGTGTCTGCTTCTCTGCGGTCGTCATGGTCACAACATGGAACACGCCACCCTGTTTGTATGGCTGATCTTTTCAAAGTTCAGTTCGCAAGTTTGGTGGTGCTCGTTTCTCAATTTTTTTTTTCTTGACGGTATGTTGTTGCTACATTCCAGTGCTCCAGTGCTCTAACCCACAGTAATTAAACTGTTGAATCGGGGGTAGGGGTACTCCATGACGTCCCTGGGGGAGTATGAATAGCATGACCAATGTTGCACAAAATATGCACGTGCACACACACACACCCTTCCGTTCAGCTCTTAGCTCCGCTCTCGGCCCATGCCGGAGATGCGTACATTGGGATTGCTGCCAGACTACGCGCTACATACGCTAGCCGTTGGAGGCTTCCCGCGCCGTATCATAACGGCACTGCGAGCTTAAGACCAAAATGATGTACTTCTAAGTTCAAAAGCTGCCAGCGGTTATACACTCTTCTTACTTTTTTCTCTCTCTCGCCTCTTTCGCTTGTTCTGGACGGCCCTGGGACCCGTTGTCATCCCTTAGTGCCCTATCCTGTCTTAAGATAGGTCCCGAAACAGGTGGGCATAAAATTGTCTAGGTTTCTTGTAGGGTTTTTTCTCTTGTATCGGGATGATGACACTCAACTGATGAAACGGGCCTTCTGCTGCTGTCTTAACTTTTTTTTTTGCTCACTGACAACGGTCGTATTTCACCTTACCCTCTGGTCCAACTATGTTATGTATCACTTATTGACACACACACACGCGCGCGCGGCGCACGCGGGTACAGAGTTCAACCTTGCTGTCATGACGGTGGAAACAGTAGTCTATGACTTGGTGTGGACAGTGTTCAGCTTGTGGTGCCTAACGTGTTTTGCTTCCCACTGTGTATTGATGCTGCAGCTGCTTGTCCATACCAGTCATACTGCACACCCTATTAAAGCGAGCACAAGGGGCTGCGAACCGCACCGCAGAAAGTCGTCAGCAAGAGCGTAGCAGTGTGCGAAAGAGGAGGCGATCATCTGACGAAGATGACAATTTCAACTTGAAACGAACACGGTTATAGAACATATAAAACACACACATTCTCTCTCTCTCTCTCTCTCTCTCTCTCTCTCTCTCTCATTTTTCAACTTATCATGAATGAGCTTCACTCACCACGTGGAGGAACAGACAACAAAACTGGAAATGGGAGTCTAATCTTTCAATCTTTATGCTCAAATTTTGAATGGTATGCGCGTGAATGAATCATGATGAGTTGCCCGGTTTTTGTTGTTGTTCTCGCTCTTGTCTTCGCTGCTCCTGCTGCTCCTGCTGCTGTTGAAGAAGGGTCATGCCTGAGTCTTGGAGCAATGTGACCAGACTCTGGTGGTCGAACTCGCTGGGTGAAAACGTGAATTGTTCTAGTAGCTTGTAGTACTGGCTGTCTTCTGCTGATGTGTAGTATGACTTTAGTTGGTTGGCAAGGCACTGTGCTTCCAGCACATTCTACAGAGCAAAGGGGTAGAAGACTTGAGACGTAGAGATGGTGGTCAAGCGATCAACAAGTACAAAGCTCAACCTTTGTGATCAAATAATGGATAAATGCTCAACTGCGTGCCAAACCTGTGGCACCAAATTGCCTACCTTTATTTTTTTCCTCTCATTGGTCATAACTCATCTTCAAAAACTTAATAAGACTGGGGCTTACCATGCAGTTGGAGTCAAACTCTCCAGACATTAGCACGATTCCTGCACCAAAGAGAAACATTATGTTTAAACAAACTCTCCAGACATTAGCACAATTCCTGCAACAAAGAGAAACATTATGTTTAAACAAACTCTCCAGACATTAGCACGATTCCTGCACCAAAGAGAAACATTATGTTTAAACAAACTCTCCAGACATTATGTTTAGCACAACACACAACAAGATCATAAAAGCTGTGACTGGATGCAGCATCTGCACAGTGTTGGAGCGAGCCGGTGCATCTAAAATATACTAGGGGCCCGATGGTTCGACATCCACTTTCTTTTTCAGAGAAGCTGATTAAAAAAAAAAAAAAAAAAGACTGTTGTGTCTCTCACTGTGCAGGCTGCAGTTTTGCAATGGTCAACATGGACGAGGCCTCTTGTCGGATTCGCATGCGTATACGACTATGTCACCATACATCTGCATTCAAATGAAAACGCTTCCGAGTGTGCTTTGCTCTTAACGCACAAGTACTTACACCTATATACCAAGGACTACCGACACTCCAAAGCAGCAAGTTCAGATGCATTACATCAACCTCGAGCGAAACGCCCCTGCATGACCCGCGACAAACTAAAGAAACATTCAAGTCCGGTTCCATGAATGCAAAGGAGTTTGCCTTGTCGCAAGTCAGTGATTTATGCCAGAAACAAGCCTTTTGACCATTTTGCACGCGGCCCCTTGTGTGTGATGTCACTGGACGATTTCACTTCATCTTGAACTGGTTCAATGGAATCGATTCCCAAAGAGTTTGAATCAATTCAAATGTCTGAAAAATGTGAACGTGATTGAATCGGCCGAGGTTGCGTTCACACTATGTTTTCTTTGCCGTGGACATGGGTCACGTGTTAGTCCTTTTCTGTGGCCATGGTTGAATGTGCATTCACACTACGTTTTGGAACACGTTAGTGACACGAGTTTGTTGTCATGGTCAAGTAGGGTTCACTGCTACAGTAACACACCAGCGGCTTTGTTTCTGTGCAGTATCTGCATTGTCTCGAAGGCGAAGACCTGGACACAAAAGGAGACTGGAAAGCCAAGGAGGTGTAAGGACAATAAAAGATGCCCACTGCTGTGAGGGAGGAGTGTGGTCCTCAGCTTGTCCTAAATTCCGACAGCTTTTCGCCTGGTCGTATTGTTCGCCAGGGGTCGACATTGGAGCATCCCGGTCGATCTCTTTGCTTTCATGCAAGTTCTATGGACCATCTGCTCTTCTCAGTAATCCCCTTGTCACGAGCTGCCTTTCAGCCTATAGGCAGACCTAATAACCTTCAGCATGATGGATTGGTGGGCTGTAGAAACGCACATGGACACAATGAAAACAGAACGACGGGTGAGAAAGAACAAAAGCAAGTCATTCTTGGATGTTCAGATCAGAAGCAAGTTGCTCTTGGATGTTCAGACCCTCACACCTACCCATGTCAACCACATTTCCTTTTGACCTCCCCGATCCCTCCGCCCTTGCGCTACGGCCACGTTTGCCAGTCACATGACTGTTGCAACACAACTTTGCTTTGGACGTGGGATTTGGATGTGGTGTGAGCGCGGCGCATAATGACTGGTGTGTGTGACAAGAGGCATTATTTCTATTGCAACCTGACTCGATAAGAGGTATGAAGCGTTAGTTGGCGTTGTGCCGCCGATCGATGGTCTATGCCATCAGGATGACTCAAACGAGACGTTAGCGTTGTAGCTGGTCATGATCACTGTGAAGATAATGGATGACATTTACCTTTCGTTCGCTGATGGTGACGCAGGCACGCCTGTACTCTTGTTCGGCCTGATCAAGTGCCTTTGTGTCCCTCATCTGGCTGGATACTTTGAGCTGACTCAAAGGTTTTCAGCAAATGACATCTGCGCTTATTTTCATCTTTCTCCTGCCATATTTGATGCTTCGAAAGATTTGCTGGCAAGCATGCCTTACAATGGAGCATGCTGGCAGGGGCAGGCCTGGGACACCTCTTCGGATGCAGCTAATTCTCCTCCTGCAATATGTCGCCAGCAACGAGACACACATGAGCTTGTCAACTACGTTCAACATTGACATGTCCAAATGCCACAACATCATTAAACATGTGGTTTTCATTTCTTTGTCATCTTCCGGAGAGGATTATTGGTTGGCCAAGTGCAGGCAAAAAGCAAAGCTGTTTCAGAAGACAACATGGTTGAAAAGAAAAAGAAAGACGACTTAGCCATGTGCTACGAAAAGAACGTTCGAAGCAACAAGAACCTGGCAAACAAAAACCAAAACTTTGAGTGGTACGAAAAAGCTTGCGTGAACTCTCCCTGGTTGAGCAGTGTATTGAACCGACTCCACCATCATGGTGGAAGTGGTTGAATCGAGTTGAATCGATTAATGAATAAACTCAGGCATCACGTGAATACTCTACGGTGCGAACGATTCAGCCAATTAAAGGATAAAATTAATGAATGCGCCCATTGGTGCCAAGGCAGGAGTCCACAGCGGTGTGGCTGCTATACTGACACGACATGATAGGGTTGGAAGAGGGCAGGAACACCTGTATCTGTTCAAATCAGACCCGGAAAGACGGTCAAATAATGGACATACCTTTGTCCTGTAGCTCCGTGAAGTGCGTAAGGGTCAACATAGTAGGAGCGTTCTCACCCCTTGACTGGACATGAAGGGGAGAGAGAGAGAGAGAGAGAGAGAGAAAGAGGTGGAGAGAGGTGGAAGGATCATGAGCACCTTCTGTAATTTTTCAGATAGAGAAAGACATATTTTTGACTTTTCGAGTCCAATAACCACCCCCGACTTTCCTTCCAAAGGTTGTTGACCAAAGGAAAAACAAAACAAAGATAAATCTTCAAGCACGCAGAAAAAAAACAACACAGACCATAAGGCCTGATTCTTGATCTTGCAGTCTTCTTTGTACATATGTAACGACAGCTTTGGCCACACTGTGGTAGCCTTCTCCAGCTTAGAACAATAGGAAGAATTCGTCCAGATTCGTGGGCTTTTATGTCTGTGCTTTTCTGGGACTAACGCTTCAACTTGGCAGAAAATGAAATCGTAAATCGGATACAAATGATATGCTATCACTACTCGTACAAATGTTATTCCGTTCATTCCCAAATTCTAACACTTGTGCTTGACCCTTGCAAGGCTTGTCCATCGAGGAGAAATTTGGACGCCCTTGTCTCGGTTCAAAGTCGGCTGCTGAATGGCGATGTGCAGAGCTTCTTTTACCTTTCCTGCAAGCCAATGGCATTTCATGTCTAGAATCCTGACCTCAGACCATACGATCGTGTGGTCGTTGTTCCATACATGTTCCGCCACAGCGGACTGCTCGATCTTACCATGTTTGGTGCTACCTTCATGCTCTTTCCTCCGAACAAGCATTGATCGAGCCGTCTCGCCAATATATTTGACCTAGCTTTCACTGCACAGTATCTGCTACACAATGCCTCTACGTTTCTCGAGAGGGATTTTGTCCTTCATACCGGTGCACACCTGCCACTGCCAAGCATTAGCCTTAGTGTTACATATGTACAAAGAAGACTACAAAATCAAGAATCAGATCATATCACAGAGGCGGTCAAGAATCAGATCATATCACACAGGCAGTCAAGAATCAGATCATATCACAGAGGCGGTCAAGAATCAGATCATATCACAGAGGTGGTCAAGAATCAGATCATATCACAGACGCAGTCAAGAATCAGATCATATCACATCATATCACAGAGGCAGTCAAGAATCAGATCACAGACGCAGTCAAGAATCGGATCATACCACAGAGGCAGTCAAGAATCAGATCATATCACAGAGGCGGCCAAGAATCAGATCACATCACAGAGGCGGTCAAGAATCAGATCATATCACAGAGGCAGTCAAGAATCAGATCACAGACACAGTCAAGAATCAGATCATACCACAGAGGCAGTCAAGAATCAGATCATATCACAGAGGCAGTCAAGAATCAGATCATATCACAGAGGCAGTCAAGAATCAGATCATATCACAGAGGCGGTCAAGAATCAGATCATATCACAGAGGCGGTCAAGAATCAGATCATATCACAGAGGCGGTCAAGACGTTGGATGAAATTAGCAACAGAGACCTTCCCTACCTTAAAGCTTATCAGGGTAGTGAGCTGGAACTGCTGGTTCAGAAACTCACAATAGAAGAACTCAAAGCCTTCTTTGCGGGGAAGAGGAAGGACAAACTGAGACAAAAGGGAGTCAGACAAGAGGAAGGAAAGTCAGAAGAAGAAAAGAGGAAACAACAAGGAGGGAGGAAGGTTTGTGGGTGTGGATGCAAACAGACTTCCTGCCCCATCAAAGCTTGCAGCCCAAATCAATGTTTGTAGTCCCAATCAACGCTTGTAGCCCTAATTAACGTGTGTAGCCCTAATTAACGTGTGTAGCCCTAATTAACGTGTGTAGCCCTAATCAACGCTTGTAGCCCTAATCAACGCTTGTAGCCCTAATCAACGCTTGTAGCCCTAATTAACGTGTGTAGCCCTAATTAACGTGTGTAGCCCTAATTAACGTGTGTAGCCCTGATCAACACTCAAACAAAGTCCTGCAAGAGTCCCTTTCCCTCTCAATCTCTTTGAAGAGGTCAGAAATTGCCAAAATGGCAGAAAAAAATCAGAAGTCCAAAGGATGAGAGCACTTTTGACGGTTAAACTGTATTGTTCTAGTCTCCTAGCCATACCAAGCAAAACTAAACCCCGTTTTGAAATGAACTTCTAAGATAGGCTTAGAACCTGGTTTAGCAGTCAAATATAAGATAGGCTTAGAACCTGGTTTAGCAGTCAAACATAAGATAGGCTTAGAACCTGGTTTAGCAGTCAAATATAAGATAGGCTTAGAACCTGGTTTAGCAGTCAAACATAAGA
>JAOWAR010003477.1:0-14085 GCA_028571005.1 Clathrina lutea
TGATATGGTGCGTGTATGATATGGTGCGTGTATGATATGGTGCGTGTATGATATGGTGAGTGTATGATATGGTGCGTATATGATATGGTGTGTGTATGATATGGTGTGTGTATGACATGGTGCGTGTATGATATGGTGAGTGTATGACATGGTGCGTGTATGATATGGTGAGTGGATGATATGGTGAGTGTATGATATGGTGCGTGTACAACATGGTGACTGTATGATATGGAGAGTGTATGACATGGTGAGTGGATGTAATGGTGCGTGTTTGATATGGTGAGTGTATGATTTGGTGAGTGTATGATATGGTGCGTGTATGATATGGTGCGTGTATGATATGGTGCGTGTATAATATGGTGACTGTATGATAAGGAGAGTGTATGATATGGTGAGTGTATGATATGGTGCGTGTATAACTTGGTAACTGTATGATATGGAGGGTGTATGATATGGTGAGTATCTGATATGGTGCGTGTATGATATGGTGCATGTATGATATGGTGAGTGTATGATATGGTGAGTGTATGATATGGTGAGTGTATGATATGGTGAGTGTATGATATGGTGCGTGTATGATATGGTGCGTGTATGATATGGTGCGGGTATGATATGGTGCGTGTATGATATGGTGAATGTATGATATGGTGCGTGTATGATATGGTGAGTGTGTGATATGGGCGCGTGGATGATATGGTGCGTGTATGATATGGTGCGTGTATGATATGGTGCGTGTATGATATGGTGCGTGTATGATATGGTGAGTGTATGATATGGTGCGTGTATGATAGGGTGAGTGTATGCTATGGTGTGTGTATGATATGCTGCGTGTATGATATGGTGCGTGTATGATATGGTGAGTGTAAGATATGGTGCATGTATTATATGGTGAATGTATGATATGGTGCGTGTATGATATGGTGTGTGTATGATATGGTGAGGACATGGTGTGAGTGTATGATATTGTGGGAGTATGATCTGGTAAGTGCATGATATGATTAATGTACAATATGGTGATTCTATGTGATGGTGCCTGTATCATATTATGAGCATTTGATATGGTGGGTGTATGTTACTTGAAGTGTCTGACATGGTGAGTTTATGATATGGTAAGGGTATCATATTGTGACTGATTTGTGAGTGTATGATAATTATGGTTACTGTATGATATGGTGTATGGTAGATATCGTGAGTGCATGGTATTGTGAGTGTATGTTATGGTGTGTATGTAATTCGGTGAGCGTATGATTACGGGAGTGTACGATCATGTTAATGTCTGATAGAGTGAGTGTATGGCATATTGAGAGTATGTTATAGTGACAGTATGACATGGTAAATGTCGGATGTGGTCAGGGCACTATGGTCTCTATTTGATTCGGTGAGTGCATGATTCAATAAGCGTACGATAATGCGAATGTCTGATATGGTGACTGTATGACATAGTGAGTGTATAATATGGCGAGTGTTTAGAATGGTGAATGTATGGTATGATATGTATATAATATTGTGAGCGTATGATATGGTGAGTGAATGACATTCTGGGTGTATGACATGGTAAGTGTATAACATGGTGGGTGTATAACACGGTGACTGTACGATATGGTGGGTGTATATGGTGAGGGTATCATGTGGATTGTGTATGATATTGGGAATGTTCGTTATGGTGAGTGTATGATTTCTTGAACGTATTATTATTGTGGGTGTATGATATTGTGAGTGTATGATATGGTGACTGTATGATATGGTGAGTGTATCATACGGTGAGTATATCATTAGGTGAGTGTATGGTGTGGTGAGGGGTTGATATGGTGAGTGCATGATGTTGTTAGTGTATGATACGGTGTGTTTATGAATCCGTGAGTGTATGATTCGGTGAGTGTATTATACTGTTCAGGTCTGATACGGTGAGTGTTGACTTGGTGAGATTCTGATTTAGTGACAGTATCTGTTAGGATCACCACACATAGACTGAAATTAATTGCTTCATGAAGTATGAAGAATGGAACGAAGACGGATTGAGCAAGAGAGCAGAACAGACTGAAGAGCATATGCCAAAACAGGGTGAAAAAATGGCGGCTTGTTGCATGGCAAAAAACCAGCAGAGCCCAAGGCCGCGTGCGCCGCGGCCTGAGTGGTTCAGCGTCCACTGGCACATATGCACTGCGTACAACAGAAACTACAAACTGTACTAGAGCCAAATAGAAATGTGCGTGACCTTCACATTCCCGCCCAACAAACTTATGTAGACGTAAGTTATTGTTTGTCAAGTCCAGACAGAAATGAAAAGGAAGATGTGAAGAGTGCCAAATCTATAAATCGGGATCAAGGTAACAGCCTCCACTTGCAGACTAGAGTTTCACTCTGTCAACTCCAATTAGCAAAAGCTTTGTGACTGGGCGGGTGAGGACTCGGTACGCTAGTTGAACATCCGCACAACGTACAGCTCCGTTGCAGTCTGAGTGCACCTTCTACACTCGCCCCATCTTCCACTGACTGCGTGGTGCGTGTTCTGTCCACTGGTGCGTGTTCTGTTACGACAAGAACCAAATCGTTTTCCTTCAGGTCTCATCTCGGTCTTAGCCACTTGCGTCTCAATTGCAGAAGCGGTAGATAATGCTGTTGCCACTTCCTCTTTTACAGGTCCGTTAGGTATTGTGCTTGGAGCCAACGCCTTCGGAAGTGGTTGCTCTCTAGACTGACGGCAGTCGGAAGTCCATCGGCTCGTCGTAGAAGTTAGAAATGGTTCAGCGTAAGAGCCTCGAGATCGTTTGTGTCGTCAGAAACAGGTGTAATTGGGCGAATGTTTAGGACGCTCTCCACTTCTACAAGCATGGTACGAAGTGTGTATTCAGTCACAACTTGTCCTTGGAGCAGTTTGGCAAGGTGTGTCTTCACAGATTTTACCATTCTCTGCCAAATGCCGCCCATGTGAAGAGCTGCTTGAGGATTCAGGATCCACTAGATGTCCAAATCTTGCAGCCCTTAGGCCGACGCGCACGGACTTCTGGGCCGCAGTAGGTTTTTTTTTTTCGATCACACTGCACGAAAAGCATTACAATTATAAGCCCCGCTACACAGTGGCGCAGGCGGCTGGCAAGCCCGAAGTAAGCGTCAAAACCACGCCGCAAAGCACCTTTTGTCAGCCTTGATGCGCGTAATCGCTCACCCGTTTTGCCATAATTTATGGGCCTATTATCTGTCCAATTCACACTCCGGACCGCAAATTTCTCATGCGCTACACTGAAAGGATCGCGGTGCAAGCAGTTGCATGACATCACGATTGCATCCGGCCCGGCCAATCAGAAGCCAGGAATTTTGGTGCCACCAAAAATCAGGGACCGGCCCGAAAGTCCGTGAGCGTTGGCCTAAGGTTGCGTAGGATGTTCTAGGCACTGACGAAGTTTGTCCCTTGATCTGATCGCAGTTCCTTTGGACGCCCACGTCTGGCTATGAACTGCATAAGTAGACAGAGGAAATCGTCCACCTCCTCGGAAGGACAGATATCCAGATGGACGACTCTGGTCATCAGGCTAGTTTACACGCAGCCCCATCTCTTCTACGTTTCACGGCGACACTAAACTGTCAATGGGCCAAACAGATCAGCTGCAGTTGAGGTAAACGGTGGCTCGAAGGCTGTCAGACGCGAGGTTGGCAGATTAGCCATTACCTGGGAGAGCGGGTGTGCGGTGATTTTCTTGCATCGCAGGCACTGGAAGAGAAGCTCCTAGACGAGTGTGCGCCCCTAGACGATCCCAAACTTCTTCCTTGTCACTGCAAGAGCCTGCTTCCCGCTGAACTGTCCTGATCATCAATGACAGTGACTCATCCAGGTCTCTGCTCGTAAGTGAAGGCGCCTCGCTTGCCTTGCGGCTGGACTTTAGCCATCGAGCAAGTCTGATCAGCCAGGCGACAGATCGGATAAGCTGGTTCAGCGACTTGCCCTGGCTGATGACTCTAGAAAGAAGGTTTTCTGACCTCTGTTGTGCCATGTGAACATGAACTCATGCTCTGACTTCCTCGCAGTCAGTTGGCAGGGACACAGTCTGTGCAAGCCAATCACTTCTTGGTCTTCGCTAGAACTCAGGCCCTTTAGTCCACAATGTCTCCTCACAGAGGCTTGCCGCACTCTAGCTGTGAGAAGCAAGGTCAGTGGGGTTCTCCTTTCCTGGGCAATACTTCCATTGCCTTGAAACTGGGCTGTCGCATTCTTCGTCCAATGTCGACAGTGGGTGGCTTTCTGGCAGCTGGGGTGTGGGTAACAGCATGCAGGATGGGCAGTCGACGACAGGGCTGCTCCTCACTGGTGTTGGGCTGCCTTTGGTGAAGGGATGGTCATGAAAGACAAAAGAATCCTTCCTGTGAGGCTCTGGCTGACACCTGTTGCTTATTAGGATGCCTCGCAAAACTGGAGCAGCTCCAGCATCCTCGAGGTCGGTGACAAAGCTCCTTATGCACCTGGCACTCACAGAGCCCTTGTCAACAGGGACAGGCTGAAAAAGAGTCCTCTCCTTGTAACGTTGGCGGATAGCGCTGTCCAGCTCCCAAACAACTGGCGGACTCCATCTGCGGACGAGGTAGATAAACAAGTCATCCCATCGGACAGCAGAACCTTGCATGACCTGCTTGGTGGCATCCAGTATGCTGGCACGTCGGTGGTTGCTCAATCCGGTGGCACTTCGCCACATCCTTGCTGTTGCAAGTCCCACACATGATAAAGGAGAGCCACGGCATGTTTGCACACTCCCAAGCACGCTCCAGAAGTACCGCCTGGCCACCTGCAGTAAGCAACAGGCACTGAAACACAGTGGCCAGTGGACTTGGAGGCAGGAAGAGGGACCAAAGCGAGAAGAATTTTGTAGAGCACGGGTACTCAAAACGATGCACGCACCAAAGGTCGTACAAGAGAGGCAGAGGCGCCGGCAGAGCCAGAGTCAGAGCCAAAATCGTGAACCTCCAAGGCTCGTACATGGTGCTCTCGAGAATGATCCAACCTTGCCGGGCCGCCTTCCCCTTCGTTTATGCACCACCGACTGGCTTGCTCGCTTCAGACAAAAACCGATCGATGATGTCAAACGATCGATGATGTCAAACGACAGTGGTGGTACACCGACAAGCCGCTTACCCCAACCCACGCGAGGCACATCGAAATATCCAACTTTTAGGGGCCAGGCAGACAACTCTTTCTGACCTTGAGCCATGACACACAAAAAAGAAACTGCAACTGCAGAACTGATAGAAGCGAGGAAAAAACTCAGGAGAGGAAGTTCAGCGGCACTTGAACTGCACTGACGCACTGAAGACTGATCCCCGCTTAAAATGGCAACCGCCCTTTGTGCAATCGGTGCATTATCTTTTCAATAATGAAGTAAAACATTAACTAAAATATGAGAGTAGAAACAAAAACGTCTTTTACCAATTTGAGGGCAGTATTGTTGGCAATTCTTCGCCAAAATCCAGCCTCTAAGAAGAAGGAACAGCGTGAAAAAGAGGGAAGGAAACAGGAGCGGTCCTTGTTAAAGGAACTGAGACTGGAAAATTGCTGGGAGAGATCAAAATTATACACAAAAGGAAGCGTGGATCGAAAAATCGGATTTTAGAATCAGCAACCAAAGTACAACATCAAACCAAGTCTACAATGTCATGATTTTCAATAATCAGCTACCTTATGTACCTCAAATATACACTGAACAAAATGAAGGGTATAATTTGTAAACTTCTCTGTCCGAAACCATACACAATGAGAGGCATGTATCAGAACGACATGGACGCTCGCCATACATTTGGCAGGAAAAAATGCATCTGTGCGGTACAACACAAAGCAATCCCTTCAAGGGACCATGATTCTTCCATTTAGATCTGAAGAACCTGCATTACTCCACACAGCGCTTGGCAACAAACTCATACACGACCAGGCAAGGGATTCGACAAGGTGACAGTGAAAAGTATTTACCTTCACAGGCCCACGGTTGAATCTGCTATGAGGAGGGCCACTTCACAAAGAAGTTCTTTTCTTCCTTCCTTTCCTTTCCTCATGATCATTAGTTTGATGAACAAAAATATACTTTTTCACACTGGCTCTGAAAATTTCAAGATCTCCAACAATTGATGAAATCAAAATGGTTCAATTTCTTCCCAGGAAATTTCACTTCCTAGTACCGTCAGTTTCAGTTCAAAACGTCGGGCTTTTCCGTGTCTCTCACTCTCCTCTTCACAATCTTTATCTGTTTCTTCCAACTCAGATCACTATCATTCCGATCTGCAGGCTCCGACATATGGGTCACATTACAGTGTATCGCAGTTCCGGAAACAAGATCAGTTCAATCGACAGTGGTTTCCCAACTTATAACTGTCAACGTATCAACACGGCTATGGTTTCGCAGTGCTTTTCGGAGAGCACAGCTTCAACAGTGTTGGCCCTGTATTTAAAAAGGGCTTTAACCTACTGAAGAATCCTACCTAAAGAAAAATGTCCTACAAATCAGAAGGACACTTCATCAATGGGTGCAATCTACTAGACAAGAAAATCTACAGGCAGCCCGGAGACCCGTCCGGGTAGAAAATAAAAGTAAAGTTACCTCCGTCTGTTGAAAACAATCTTATGGTACCGTGCATGTATTCGCATAAACCCGCTGTCGACACAAACCTTATAATCAATCGGTAGAGGTGTTCTTTCTGTGCCACGCTCTCCACCATCTCGCCAGACCGCAAGCGAAACTGCCCCGATCAATCGGCGTTGGCGCTTCACAGTAAATATTAAGCCTGAGATGAGCTGTAAAAATGAACTGCAAGACTCTCCTCCCAGCAGAGAGCGAACAAGGAAAAACACTGCGACAAACGAGCGTCACTGAAGTGGATTGGTCGCAGTTGCAACTGGATGTTGAAGCGTAACTCATAGCGCCTGCGAAGTTTTGGTGACCTGCAGCTGCAGCTGCCTAACGCTCGCCATATTCCGTTGCCAGGCAACGTCTTTTTCGATCTCGTTTTTTATTTCATTCACATGTGTGAAACTTATGTGTGAGACATGCAGACTCGGTTATCGCTCTACCTGCACGCCTTCCTGGCGCATGGTCCATCCATCATGGCATTGTTTTTCTTTGTTCTTGCTTTGTGCTTTACACTGACTTCTGGATTTTCTTTCCAGTTGCGCCTGGTCTAGCTGATGTACCCGCTTCTTTAGGTGCGAGTGAAAGTTAGCCCTGTATTTCCTGGCGCAGAGCAGTAGAGAGAGGGGAACGCGGTTCTCGCAGTTAGCCTGTTGTACTTTGAATGCAGTAGAAGAATTTCATTGGCTCGAACTTCTTTCCAACCAGTTGGTCGTGCGTGTCTTCATGGCTGACGAAGCTGAAGATCTCCTTCCGCCAGACAATTTTGCGGACGCCGTTGTCAGCCCAGAACTTGCTAACTCTCCGTCTGCCCTTATCGCTCCCTTGGTCGAGCCGGACTTTCCTGAGGAAGACGAGAACGCTTTGTCTCAAGAAGAACTTCTGGCGCTTGCTACGCCATTCATTGCTCTGCCCTCCACACAGTACGTGCTTGTCATGGCGTCTTGTACACATGAAGGAAAGAAGCGAGAAACGGGACATTCTGTCAATTAATCAATTAATGAATGAATTAGTTCATTTATTTATTTATTTATTTATTTATTCATTTATTTATATTGTCAGTGTTCACTTCAATATTGCCTTGCTTCAGAGTAAGGATAAAACTGTTCTTATCCAAGATCCACCAGTCAATAATGCCCAAATGCCTACATCTCACATCCATCGAAACCTACATCTCACAACCAGGCGATATTGCATGTTATCGCCCGCTGAAAGTGTATAGTCAAAACTGTGAATTCAGGGCAGTGAGGGGACTGGAGACAACTGTCGTTAAAATCTGGATTTCCTCACGAGAACACTCGAGCTAAGGTTTTTTCTCACCCTCAGCGGCCTTGATCAGTGCTGCGCTCTGCCCTTTTTCTCGTTAGTTTTAGCCACTACAGCAAGACCTGGTTTAAGCGACCGCCCCATTTTGCAGGCAAAAGTGGTCTCTTGAG
The DNA here is from genome assembly GCA_028571005.1 of Clathrina lutea. NCBI lineage: Eukaryota > Metazoa > Porifera > Calcarea > Clathrinida > Clathrinidae > Clathrina > Clathrina lutea. The sequence goes on from JAOWAR010003477.1 coordinate 8,039, forward strand.
GCAGGTGGTCTCTTAACCTAGGCCCCATAGACTCGCGGCATACCAACTCGTGCATATACTTCCATATACTCAAATCGGCAAGCTCTGTGAGAAGACATTTATGCTTAAAAATAATTTGTTACGACAGTTTAAGTCATAACAAACATTTAATGAACATTCAAGCATGTAAAATTAGCTTATTTCTTTTGCAGCCAGTTGTCAAGGCTATCCTTTTCCAGTTTGGACGGTCTTTCAAGCTCAGCACATGACGCAATGTCATTTCCCGTCGATACCAAATTGAGCGTGGCATGCCACGTTGCAGCGCAAGACTTTCAGACGACTGAGGTATCGCTGAGCCACTTTGCCATGCGCATGATTCAGGTCAGCTTCCTCTTTTTCATCGTCTGGCTCAACACCACTTACTGCTGTAGGCTCATCTCCTCTTGCACCACTGAAAATGGCTTCTTCCTAGTTGTCACCCACTGAAACTGATGTGCTGGTGTCAAGGCTGTAACTTCTTTCTAGGCTGGTGTGGTCCAGGTGATTGCGTCCAACCATCGGGAAATCCGTTTTGCAAGTGCTGAGGCTGTCTCCACCTCATCCGTCCGAGTCAGATGTTGCAGCATCCTCTTCTGATATTTTAGCTTCATTGCTTGGATGATTCCAGTTTTCATTGGCTGTAGATGGGATGTAGTGTTTGGTGATAAGAACACAACCTTGACATTGTCCAGCTGGATGTCAGGATGAGCTGGGCAATTGTCTACAAACAACAGGATTTTCCTCTTCTCTGCCTTGGAACGGTTTTCAAGGTCAGTGAGCCAGCAAGAGCTCTGCTGTCATCCACGCCTTTTTGTTGCTGCGGTATCGAACACCCTGGGTCTCTTTGTTTACTCTGCGGAAGCACCTGGGGTGTTCGGATTTACCAATCACAAGAGGCGGCAGTTTCTCTCCAGTGGCGCTAGCGCAGAGCTGCACAGTAATCCGTTCTTTGGAATTCTCCCCACCTGTGCACTTTTCACCAGCGGCTACCAGGCTGTGATTCAGTAATGTTCGAAAGGACAGCCCGTTTCGCCTGAATTGAAGATTTTGTTTCTACTTCGAAGCCTTGGCACAATGTTGGTAGCCGCTGGGACCATTTTTCCACATCTGCCTCGTTTATGTCGGCTCCGTCTCCACTGAGGACCGATGACTTCGCTCTGTGCTTCTTCTTCCAAGCTTCGAGCCAAACTTTTGATGCCGTGAATTCTGTGTGGCACATGATGGCCTTCGCCAAAGCCCGAGCTTTTTCCTGTAGCAGCGGACCAGTAACGATCAGGTTCCGGGAGCGAGCTTTGGTAAGCCAATCCCACGTCGCGACATTCACATCGGAATATTTCGAATGTACTTTCGACATCCGTATTTGTTTGGAGGACGAACCACCCTTCCAACTTCCCAGGATATTGTCCTTGTCCTTTACGATGCCTTGAATTTGTGTTTTGCCGACACCAAGTTTGTCAGCTACGGCACAAGCGGATTCTCCTTACTCTGATCGTTTGATAACATCGACCCTTTCGCTCAAAGTAAGTCAGCGGCATTTCTTTGACGGCGCAGCCATTGCTTCAAATGTTCATTCAAGGGACAAACAAACACGAGTCCAAGTTTAAGTCTTCAAACTGAAGTCAAAGATCGAATGAAGGAAAGAAGCGAAGGTTCTGGTTTTATTGCCGCCGGTCACAGAACAACAACCGTACAACTCCAAAAGAAACATGTAGACCAAAGTGTGAGTTTTCGCACTCGACTTGTCACTTTTGTGACGGCGATCTATCGACCGCATGCACTGCAGCCCTGTGCTGTGACAGGTTGCAGTCATTCATGCACTGCAGCTCTGTGCTGTGACAGGTTGCAGTCATGCATGCAAGTCGCGACTGCACTTGTGGTCGCTGAATGCAGGTCAAATATGGTGGTTGTTACACAAAGAGTTGGTCGCTGGTCACGCAAGGCAGGTGGTCGTCTAACCCTGCACATTTTGTGTACAGAACACTCCGTGCATGGAAAAATGGTTGCTGAGACCAGGTGGTCGCTTAACCCAGAGGTCACTAAAGCCAGGTTTTACTGTATTTAGAGGGACAAGACAGATCAGATCGACAGCGAGGGAGAAAGTAAGATCAACCCGTTCCCTGCCACGGGGACGTATATATACATCCCACCTTAAATCCTTGAAATACGCGTTTGTTGACGTGGCAAACGGCACACAATCATGAGAATATTGAAGGTAAAACGCTTCCCTAAGAATCATCAGGGTCCACTTCTCAGCCCTGGCGCACACATTGGTGTACGAGTTCGTATATTTTTTTACCTTTTTGACCAGCCAGGCGGAGATATCTTGGTAATTAGCACTGCGAAAGTTCGATGGGTCAGTTGGTTCCACTCAGGAGCTTAGCTTATAAATGTTTATTCATGGGCCTCTGTATCAAAGCCATTGACCACCAAAATACTCTTAGGAAAAAATAATAATCTGATCTGACAGCAGAGGAACTATTGGCCCGACCACTCCATGCACCTACCGCGAGACGTGCCCAACACAGTGTGCCCGATCTTTCAGATGTTAGAAAGGATAATACTCTGCCAGAAGCATACTTTTTCTGAGATCTGAGAGAAACTCCTGTCCCAACCACCCCACGTTAATACACTCCTGCATCCTGTCGAAACCCGTATAAACCTGTATTATCGTAGAAGCTCTTCCTGACACTGCAGGGGACCATTTCTCAAGGAAGTAGTTTCCCGCAGTTTTCAGCAGAAATGACAGGAAGTGGTCCTGTAGTCAATTTGACAGACGACGGAGGCAGCGCTTTGTTGTCTTTTGAGTTGCAGGCTGGCTCCGGAGGTTCAGAATCGAACAGTAGCCCTTCCCTGAGCGGTCGTGGCTGTCCGACGAAACCTGCTGTTGAAATGGACAGGGAGGATGGCGGTGAAAAGAATTAGGCAGCGATGATGTGTGTGCGCAACAATGAGGAGAAACATGGGCGGATCGTTCTGTGGGGAATTTTGATCTAGCTAGACTGTTGTTATGCTCGTCATTGTTGCTGTTACTCCTGCTGTTTTGATCTTTTCTGTTGGTTTTTATTTTATTTTATTTTGGATAAACGACCGGTAGTTCTGAGCCAGGGGCGCGACATTTAGAAAATCTCAAGTCTTTGGCCACCGGGGTGACCATTTTGAGAATGCCTCATTGGCGTTGAACAGGTTAGGTGATGTTCAAGGTGGGTGCTGGCAGCTGTCCGTATTTTTCAGGGTCAAACATACATACTTCAGTACTGCTGGGCGTATTTAAATTGTCCACAACTTGTAATTTTCAGGTGTCCATATTTTACAGCTTCTGCATGGATCAAAACGAATGCAAAGTGTGACTCTGGCTTGTCGACTTGAATAAGCTCATTACCCTCTGCTTGGGAAAAACCAGCCTAATGATTTCCTCAGCCTTGGGTGATAAGGGCTTCTTATAGTAGACAGCTTGTGGGACTGCCAAGAAGAATTGTGTGCGTGTCCTTAATCCCATTGAGGGAAGAGAACGTGACAAACAGTTCAAAACGCAGTCTTGGAAATTGAAAAGTACATGAGTTGCGGATCGTCGTTTTATCATTTGGTCTGTGTGTGCACATGCATGTGTGTATGTGTACACTGGTAAAATGGCTTGGGACTTATCATAAACAGTAAGTTACTGTAAGAGCACAAATTTTCAGTCAGACTAAATTTCAGTCATTTCCGTTTTTTGAAGGTTCGGTCAGTATTTAATTTCGGTCACCAAGCGTTCCATTGAAAGGCAAAAAAAGTAGTACCGGTAAGTATGGGTTTGAGGGTTGCCACGACACCCATAGGGGCCTTGGCCTAGGAAGGGATGGGTATGTACAGTTAAGCATGTGCATCGACCGCCGCGCACACTCGCCCACTGCCACATTATAAGAGCCACATGCGCCTTGGATGTTTCATTGTTTGCTTCGATCTGTGCACTGCATGGACACTCGATCCACGCAGTACTGGACACACTCAGCTGGCATGGTATTACGCCAATGGTTGTTGAGCGCCAGGCAGAACAAACCAAAGACTCTGTTGTTGCCTGAGCCAAAGGACGATGTGGATAAGGCTGCTCTAGAAGTGGTGGACAAGACGGTTCAAGAGAAGTGTCAGTGGAGTCAAGCGGAGACGCGGCAAGTACGCTAAGTATGACGGCGAACTTCGTTCAAAGATCACTAGGTACGGATGTTTGCACAGGCAGCGCAGAGGTGCAAGGCATTTTTCCCATACGCTCGATCATACTGTGAGCCAATCAACTCTTCCATATCAGGAGACTAAACCAAACATCAATATCACTTCATCAAAGGACCTTTCTCTCCCTGGGAAGAAATACACAAAAATTTCAGGTGGGAAAAATTTAGGTCGGTATTCAATTTAGGTCAGTTCAGCCAGTTACCGAAATATCCGAAATTAAATACCGACCGAGCATTTCCACTTTTACAGTATGTTCCTGTTTTGTTCTATCGCCCTTGGACCGCGCACCACAATTTTACCGGTCCTGGAGTTTGCTGATGCACAGCAGACATAAATTTCACCACGCAGCGGCTGGTGTAGCTTTGGAAACATTTGCTGCTCTTCCAACCTCATTTGGGTCAACGTCAATTTCATTAAGACCAAGGCCATGGGACTCTCAGCTGACGACTGACAGCCCTTGTCCGTCTGCAGTCAGGAAATCAGTTACGTGGAGTCGTTCGTCTACCTGGACGCCTGCTGTGGTCGGTTTCAGTATTATGGTGATGAAATCAGTCGTCGGCTTGCTGGCGCATTAATTTAACAGACTTGCCAACCGTTATTTGCTCTGAAACCTGTATTCGTTCCTTCAAGTCCTGTCCCAGATGTCATCGTCAGAATTGTCGTTCTGGCAATGCCCATATCATATGATCGCAGGATCTTTGAACACTATTGCATGTCCTGCAACCGCCGCTTTCGACATCAAGGTGATCTGAAGCAGCACATGGCGCATGCTCGAGTACCCGGATCGAAACGTTCGCCGTGGCGGGCAGATCAACTCGATATGGGAATGTAGCTTTGTTTTCAGTGAAGACACCAGCTGCAGAGCAAGACGACGATGTCCACCAGGGTCCCAGTTCTGGCGACCAGTGGGTTGTCATCAAGGCCCAGTACGTAAAAACAGGAAAGGCGTACGGGCTCGAGGGAAAAGACTTGCGCAACTTCGTCGCTGGCCGCATGAGTGAGTTCTATGTTCAGCGTCTGGAGAGACCAGAACGATTGGCAGAGCGAGCCCAGTGAAAGCTGGAGATGGAGTTTCAGCATGCGGAGCAGATGGCTCGCCTGGGAGAAGTGGAGTTGGAGAGGAAGGATGCTTCGTCAAAGGCCGGTGAGTCTTGCGCGTCGACGAAGCTGAAAGTTCCGAAGTGTGACGGCAAACAGGAGGTAGCCGAATACTTGGTTCTTTTCGAGGCAGTGGTGAAGCAAAACGGTAGTAGTAAACCCAAGTGGCCGCGAATCCTTTGCACTGCAGTGCAGAGCACTGCTTTTGAATCTTCCGTGTGTTTGGAGGACTTCAGCGAGTACGACGACATTCGTGCAGAGCTGCTCTTGACGTTCGGTACTACTTGGAAGGAGCTTGTAAGTTGCAAGCAAAAGTCCGAGACCTTCAGGCAGTAGTAGTAGTGTTGAGACCGGTACTGGGCCACCTAGCAATGGGCTGGTTGCTAGGGGCCGGTACTCGTGCCCAGATGACGTCACCGGTACTGGTGACGTCACAGTGACCTCATGTTGCTATGACATCATGTTGCTAGGGAAACGTCATGCGTACTACTGTACTATACGGTATGTTGTATACGGTATGTTGTATACGATATGTAGTATACGGTGTAGTGTAGTATCCGCTCTTGCTAACCCGAACGTAACCTGAACGTAACCCTAACCCGAACGTAACCCGAACGTAACCCTTACGCAGCTTTTTTCGCAAAAAAATTCGTTAATTTTCGCAGATAACGGAAATAATTCAAATTTGAAAATATCAAAGGCTAACCGAAAATCCCTCCTTCTCC
>JAOWAR010003588.1:0-14084 GCA_028571005.1 Clathrina lutea
TTACGTCACATGCGAAAATGCAACTTTCACCTATTTCGCTTCGCACAGCAATCGAAAAATTTTTATTTTCTTAGTTTCAAAAACAGGATCCAGGGGTGACGCCCCTTAAGTATGTGAGCGGTCCATCATGGCGGACCATGAAATGAGATCAAACTGATGAGGCAAGAATAAATCTTTGAACTGGTTGTGTTTCTTTGGTTTTGCCTATTGTCTTTTGGCAAATTGTGTCAAACAGAAACTAGTGAAATTGCTCCTTGGTACTGGGGCATCTCTCTTTACCAAAGTCATTGATCGACAGAGCAGGCTGTCCAAAGTCTATGATCTGGTGAGAAAATATTTCAGTGGGATTGGGTCTGAGGCATAACTTCACCAGGGGTAGAAAAAGAAGGGGCACGAGGGTGAAATCCTACACAGCGCAATGTGTGACTCAGGCCATGATGAAGGGCTTTGGTTGGCGTAAATGGGGACAGACGAAGAAGAAATCCTTTGAAGGACTGTGAGTTGCTGCCTGTTTTGACTCTGTCAATGCTACGGTAAATTTCGCTCTGTGCTTGATCTGTTCATTTAAGAGACTTAGGGATCCCTCTTGCTCTGTACCAAGTTTCACATTACAGAATGAGTCAGTTCTCGGCTCTCCCTTCCATTCTGTGGAATCTCTCCCGTCGTCGTCATGCCTGAGCCTTTGGGTTTGACTGGGAGGAAATCGGTGCAACCCTTAAAGCAGCAGACAGGCTGAAGTCGTTGGGCCTCCATTCATTAGGATGTAAACTCCATGTTTCTCTAAACGTTTTATGTATTCAGAAGTATCCTCAAGATCCATGCTGATAAACACTGATTGTGAATGCCTGATGTTCTCGTTGACACCAAGATTAGTGCTGTTAGACATTGCTACAATGATTATAGGACTTCTTCACCGCAGCTCCCGAAATGCAGACGGATTGCACACCTTTGTGGTATAGGTTGTCGGCCCAAAGACCAGCCATGTCAAAGATCAAGGGCATAATGCAGCGCAGCATTACTGAGAGAAAAGCCTTTAAGGGTTGCACCATCTTCTCCACTTTGCCAGTGGATTGTCAGTGCATAGGAGATTTGTTAACCTGCTTAAGCTGCCATGCCTCCGCGAAACCTTGAATTCCACACAGGTCAATTGTGATCCGTAGTCTGTCACGAGATTGTCAGGTATACAAAAGAGGTTGTAGTATACCACCGCACAAGGAGGGTAAGTCTGTTAAATCGTTTCTCTTCCACCTTGAAATCGATATTACTTTCTTACTCTCTCCAGGAATTTTTCTTTGACAATCAAGAAGAAGTCAGCCACTGGAGATAGCAGGAACAAGAGGGAGTTCGTATCTCTAACTTTCCTATAACGTTTCAATCAGTTAAAATCATCATACCTGTACACCTTGTGCCATTCATTGATCCATCACCGCTGTAGCCACTTAAACATGAGCAAGAGAAGCTTCCCGGGTTGTTTGTGCAATTCCCTCCATAAACACTGGGGAGACAATTGTGTCCACCCTCTGTGCATTCATCCACATCTACAAAGCAATAAAAGAAGGTATCATAACTGCGAAGACTTCAAAAGGCTACTTCAAAAAGTACAGAAAAATTAGGTGCACTGAAGACCTCGTCCTTGTTACTTTCCATGACCACATTGTCCTTATAGGCCAGCTCTGAAAAGTTGCTCCAATCAAAATAAGACCGACCTTAAAGGTTTGTCGCGCGACAAATACACCATCTTGAAAATATCTTTTAATGAAACAATCCATCAGACCATTGATTGGCTTGGCATAGCGCCCGGCGAGTATAAATACAACGATGTGCAAAGGCAAGCCTGGATTGACAAGGCCACTTGCTGGTGTGGGTGTTAGACCTGAACTTTCTTTAGAATTTTTCAGTTGCCACTTCTCATCGCCAGAGGAGAAGGTGCTGTTTGATCAAGCTGCGACTTCTTGCTACCAAGACTACTGAAAGCGGACTGAAGCAGACTGCTCTATCTTTGACTGAAGGAGAGTCAATGGCCGCTTCGTGAACAAGGGGAATCTTCGGCAAATTTTAAATAGCACGAAGCGCAGCCATGGAGGTATTGGAGACATTGGGGCAGACCTGGACGAGCCTAGGTAAAAATGAATAGGCCCAGGGATGTTGGTGGATGGGCAGCTGCAGTCCGTGGTGATAACAAAATCAGGATATGAGCAATTCACCTGTGTGTCCTTGTGGAGGGCCTTCATGCTTGGCGAAATCAAACCTGGAAACAATCTTTAGTTCTCACCGACAGCACGAGAGATTTTCACTTTCCCTCCCCAAACACTGAGTCCAAAATTTTCATTCCTGGCCATAGACTTTCCCAATTATTTCGAGATTTATTATCATTTCGTACTAATGCTGCGTACTCGTATGTTGACTTGATAAGTGATACAAATACGAACTGTTGTCGGAAAAAGCTAGTGTTCCTTTCATTTTGCTTTCTGCCCAGGTATACTTCGTTCTGGTGATGGCAAACACTTCCGAAAACATCCTTTCTGGACTGGTTGGCAGCTGAAGCATGCAGCAAGCGTGTCATCTTGGTGGCCCATGATGGAGAATGGTTTGACATCCCTGTGCTGCGGAGTGCAGTGATCTGGCTGGCTACGTTGAAAAACTGGCTGCACTAAGGACAACACTTCCTGACGAACCCAGTCCCTTGCTGCCAAGTTTGTACGGGTCACTTTCTTAGGCTTCATACCAGGCTCGTGATGTCCTAGCTGATGTGCACACTTTGGTGGACGTGTTGGAAAATAATTAAGTCGATCTACAAGAGCAGGTTGTTACCCTGTCATCTACAGCCATAAAAATCAGAAAACTAACCCAGGACTTGAAGATGTTCTCTTCTCTTTGACTTGATCTACGAGCGAAACAGACCTAACTTTTTCCAATAAAACCTCAAATTTCCGCTGACTTTATCGGCCAGTATGGACTGTGTGTGCTCGGCATACACATCCCGTAATACAAATGTGTGTCGAATGTGTGCCCTCTGTACGTGTTCTCTTGGCGTAAATCCGCAGGACAACGAGTGGTTGGGAGTTGAAAACAACTTGGTTCCATATAGTCAGTTTGCCTTGGATGTCAAAGTTATTCAAGATTGGGTCGTTGTACAGCAAAATAGCCCAAGAATGTGAAATATATGATATAGTCCCTTTCCTGCCTTGAAATTGATCTTACCGCTTAAGACTGTACTGGAATTTGTTCTTCGATGATCATCAAGAACGAAAAGTCTGCCACTCTAGAAAGAAAGAAGAGGGAGTTTGTATCCCTACCTTTTTCTAGAGCAGTTCAATCAGTTTTATCATCATACCTGTACACCCCGTGCCATCAGTTGTTCCATCGCCCCTGTAGCCACTTAAACACGAGCAAGAAAATCTTCCCGGGTTGTTTGTGCAAACAGCTCCAAGAGCACTGGGCAGACAACTGTGTCCACCCTCTGTGCATTCATCCACATCTAAAGAGCGAGAAATCAAAGTGTGGGTGAAACGTTTTCTCATCCCTATTTTTCCCTTTTTCTCTTACCTATTCCTACCTTGATAACATAACTGGACAAGGCTTGTAATTTAGTTGTATCTGCCTCCATAAATCATATACATTATAGTTTTTGTGAAAAAGATCAGTACAGGCAAGACAACTCAGTTCAAAAACGTTTCGCCGCTAGGGCTTCGTCAGTTCGACAAAAACAAAATGACAATTACAGGGAATTTAATCAGCAACAGGGAAAGGGAGGAATGAAGAGGAGGCGCAAGAAGGTGACTAAAGAGGGTGAAAACATTACCAGAGGACACGGGGGGAGAGGAAGCGCTGGGAGGTCACAACAGGGGGTGTGAAAAATACTAGAGGACATGCCAAAAGAATACCCAGGGGAAAAAAGGAAAGGTTTAGACAAACAGGAGGACAAAACAAGTTTTGATTAGGTTTACAACAAAGTTACAACAATAAAAATTCCAGTCCGTCGTCTCTGTTCATTAACGAGAAGCCACTAGTGTTTTTAATCCGCTGAATACACAGCTTCTCCACTGTCCTGCACTTGACAATGTCTTGGGGCGCGCTGGTGATCACTGAAACCGTCCAAGAATGTCCTTCGCAGCTGAAGTGGGAGGCCACTGCAGTGTATGCTTTGACCTTGATGTCATGGCGGTGACCATCCATTCTTTCCCTTAGAGGGCAGCCAGTCTCACCCACGTAAGCGGCGTTGCAATTGGTGCATGCCAGTTGGTATACCACCGAAGATGAAGAGCACGTGTAATCGCCCTGGATTTCACAACATAAGTTAGCACCATATTTGATGATGGTGAGGTTTCGAACGACTCAGCACGTCTTGCAGCGCGCTGATTTGCAAGGGAAAGTGCCCCAGGTAGTTTTTGGCTATGAGGTGGAAAAGGCTTGGTGTTTACCTGAAAGTCCCACAGATTGCAGGACTTTGTAATTTGACCTTGTTATCCTATTATGGCTCACCAAAGCCTAGGGCCACCACTCCAAACCTGTGTGCGACTTTTCTGACGTTTGGATGCGATTTCGAAAAATCCCAGACACACTTTTTGTCGCTTACCGAAAGGAACCCACAGAGAATCTTTGAGGTGGATTGCACAGATGGCTGTGAAGATGAATCCAAATTTCTTACTTTCGTCATTGTCGTGCTAAATATAGAGTTGTAATGTCATAGCCTCTATCGCATGACATTTGGCGCCTCCGAATTTTTTTAAAAGTAATCCGTTGAATATAAGCTTTCAGAAAATATATAGCTCTGGGTGAAAATTTGGACAAAACCGCAGGTGGCAGAAACATCCACATGTACAACGACCATCAAGGACCACTTTAAGGTCAGTCCGGCCCGGCCAGAATCAGCGCGGCAAGCACTTGGCCGCTGAGACCGCCCACGGTTGAAGGACCAGGTTCGAGCCCAGCAAAAGAGCTTGTGCACGGCCATTGCTCTACACGTGTTGACGCCCTACAGCATCTAGATCCTACACCAGTATCACTGCAGCTGCGCTTACAGAAAAGTGAAGGGGCGCCCGCCTGTTGTTCGAAGGATTCTGGCGAGAGAGAGAGAGAACGAGAGAGAGAGAGAGAGAGAGAGAAGCCAGGAGCTGAAGCTTGGGGATAACTCACACAATCTTTTTGTCAGCTTGGCTATTTTTGCCCAGAGGTGAAGTAAGCTTCTTAGGCCATGCCCCAGCAGGGTTTTCTGTCGAGTGGGAATGCTACAGAGATCAAGGCCAGAAAGAGGCTCCTGACAAGTTTCTGATGATAGACTTGGAAACAGTTTGGACCTTCTTTGAATGAGCCTCACTGTAAGCGTGCGAAGGCAAAACTCTCATACACCTGTATATCCAATGGGATTTGGCATAGACAAGAAATGGAGCAGTGGACAACTGTGTCATGGAAAAGAATATTCTGAGAAGGACGATATGCTGACAAGTTGATGATAGCTTGGGAACAGCTTCAAAGGCTTCGTTGCTTGCTTGGCTGTACATGTGTGCATGGACAGCGTTTGGACATAATCGTATCGACAGCAGGACTCCATTTCGACGCGCATGTGTTGTATCTTTGTGAATCTCGAGAAGTTTTGAAATCCCAAATTACAGTTGCCATGTTATACGCATATTTAAGATCGATCACGCTCTGGCCACAAAGCCAGCAAAGCTATAGCTCTCGCCAGTATTGTAGTTTCGAATTGACTTCTGTTGAGTTCAAGCCTTTGTTGTATGAGTTCGCAAAAAAAACAAAAGCCCCTTCCAATGGTGCGCCAGCACCAGAAGAGAACAGTTTTGAGAGGAGTAGAGGCAACCCTTTCTTTTCTTGGAGAAAGGACTCGTAACTGGACAAGGAAGACATGTGAAAAAGGGACGGAACTCCGGTGGAAAGCTTCTAGATATAATCAATGCAGAGCTTGCTTCCACGTGAATTGCTGCCTCTGACGGCATTAAGAAGCGCTGGACGGACTGTTTGGAGGTCAGAAGTATTGCTCGGCTTCACGGCACTATGACGAGGATTGGACATTGTGCCATGAACAGTTCACTCTTCTGAGACGATCGCTTCTTGCGTGAGCCCGTGAGGCCAAGGGCAATCATTAGAGCAAGCAAAAGCCCAGAAAATGAACGGGAACGACTACTATATCAGAAGAAGCCTTCATTCTGAAAGGCAGTGAGCAATTGCAGTTCCAACGTCACTCACCCTGATGACCGGGTCGAACAGCATGATCGATGGCGCCCATTCACACATCTGCCAGAACCCCAACTTGCAAGCCAATGCAACGATCAATTTCCTGCCAAACTTGTCCATGGCCACGCCAAGAGCACATGTAGATCAACGTCATGGTTGAGGTTTTTATCTTGGTACATGACAGAAAAGGAGCTTTTCCAAGCAATCTTTTAAGGCTTGTTGTTGTCAAGGCAACTCGTAAGTTTGAAACATGTGACAAGAACCACAGTCTTTTTTTGGGTGGAACGTTTTTTGGTCGCTTGTTTTTTTCGGGCATGGGTTAACCGTAACATCAACGTGCCACGGATCAGTGCTCCGTGAAGAAAAGCTTGCAAAGGAGTCATTTGGAAGTGCTTTTTGAGTGGCTTCTCAAGGAGTGCTTCTTGGCTTTTTCACGCATTGAATCTTTTTGAACATTCACAAATTCCAATGGATGCGCATCGAAACGGAGTCCTGTTCATACCGACGAGAATTGGGCTTCGTCGAGTGACGGCATAGCTGTACTATGACTACCATCACGCATGGGATTTATACGATTCGGTCTGGTTTCAGTGCTTCCAGAAAGGTGAGGAACATCTCCTCAATGTTTGTTGCGTTTTCACACGAGTAAGATCCTGTCCATTGAATAAAACACTGTTTTATTTTGTCTGTGTGAATGCCTTTCGCTCCATTGATGGGATCTATTGTTTTTCTAGTCCTTCTGGCAGTGCCATGGCAACACAGATAGTTGCACAGAATTGGATGTATCCTTGCCTAAATAGCATAGATAGCAGGTCTTTCATTACGTAACTACCAAGCTCATCTTCGTAGTACTTAGGATGTCCCTGATTATATCAAGGCGGCGCTCCACAACGATTTTGTGGAGCCCTCCAAAGCAAACACGTGATGAGTTGTTCACAATGCACGGTAGCCAGCCAGCCAACGTTTTTGAATCAGTCATCAGTGGCAACCGCTGAACGCGCCATGCTGAAGCGAGGTTGACTGCCTTGATCACCGCCTCAAGGTCCACAACGTTGATATGCCGATGATCGTCCGCTTCTCGAAGCCAGGCTGCATCCGCCATGGTACGCCCTCCTGCTTGCAGCGTGACACCAATGGCCGTGTCAGACCATCACACCATGCTACCAAAGCTCCGTCCGGTTCTGGCTGCCATGCTCTGTGCACTGGGCCATCTTGACGAAGGCCGTGGCACAGACCGAGTCACAGCTCCGCAACGATTCCAGGAACCAGGTTGTCCCGTCCGACGGTGCCGTTGCCATTTGCCAACCGATTGAGATAGCTGCAGGTATGCCTCAGCCAGCCACACACTGGGTAGTGGCCCACCAGTCGGCCGCACCACTTGGAGATGTCACGCTTTGTTGGCACCGCCGGTATGTCCAGGATGCTCACATCACGCCTCCACAAGTTTACTTACACGGTGACATCAGCCTCCAGTTGGAGACAAAGGACGCGCGCCTGCGAGAATGGCTGTGATGGCTTCATTGGCAAGCCATACGACGCCAGCTAGTCCTCGAATGCGCAGGCTATTGCCTCCGGCAAACGCAGGTCATCAACATAATTGTCCACATCAGCAAAGTCACGGGTCACCCATTTGATTATGGCGTCCATCACATTTGGTGCTACCGCCAGACCACCCTCCCATCCTCTCCGTGACCTGGACTTTGCCCTTCCAAATGATGGTTCGGTGCTCGAGCTGGCTTGGGTGCACCCGGATTTGTAAGAAGGCCTTGCTGATAGGTGAAGACACGAGGCAGGCGTTGATCGCACGATAATCTAAGCAGGGCCAGACGGTTGTTGTTGGTTTCTAGCTCTGGACATGAGCAAGCAGCGGTACCGCAGACATTGGGGACTTGTGGCGAGCATGATCATGTGGCACTAGCCAACCCCGTGACATCCAATTATCAACGGCAGACACAAACTGTGCCTCCTCTGCTTCGGACAGATTCGGCCGGGTGTATTGGCCAACACCAGAGGCAATAGGCCTCTCTGTGCCGTGGCCCTCCTGCCACATCAACAGCATCTCCCAATACTTTGCATCGCTCTTCCAGCAGACAATTGTGTCGTCCATGTGCAGGATTACATCGTCACCTTCCTTAACACAGACACGGACCGCAGCAGATGTGCATCCTCCCCCACTGCCACTGCTGAAGCCACAACAAACTGGACAGCCTTGAGACAGACCTCTACATACTTAAGATCTAAACCTCCAAGGGAAGAGATCGTGTCTACGCCCTAGATGAACTCAGCGTTGACTTGGTTGAGGCTCCGACACAATTCACGGTGCAGTCAGGCAGTTGGACATGCTCGTCCATCCTTGTCATCACTAAGTCAGTGTAGCGCCGTAAAGCCCCGCACTTCCAAGGGTGTGAAATCAGTGCTCATAAATGAAATTGACATCGGCCTCACCGTGCTGGACAGCTCTGACACAAGTTCTGCACACACGAGCGTGTGTGAGGATTACGTGTCCACTGCAGCGCGTACATCTGTGATGCTCGCTGCATGCCGGGGTCCACATGTCCAAAAAGATTGGCAGCTGATTCATTGGAGCACCAGGCACTGACAAGCATTTACCACCCGCTGAGGTCTTGGGTGTTGCCGCTGAGGTTTTTTTCTTATCATGAAGCCACTTTTCCAGGCCTCACAATCTCACTGAGGTGTCCATTCTCTTCGCAAAAATGACATCTGACTGTTCTCATCGTGCGATCTCCTTTTTTTCTGACAGTCTTTGGCCCGGTGGCCGGGTTAATGACATGAGTAGCACAGAAAATGTTTGGATGTTAATCCCTTGACTGCAGCAGCCAATCCCATCGCATCTGATCCATAGCTGCTTGCTGTCCTCTTTGTGGCATCCTCGTCGCTTCTGAGCCTCCTCACATACGCCACGCAATCCAAGATCGTGTCCGTGAAAGCGACCATTCAAACTTGCTTGGCGTGCTCAGATGGAAAGCCAGCGATAAACTGTTCAATCCCCCCTCAATTCTTTTCCATCTGTGTCCACCGCTTGCCCACACAACTTCAACAAGCGTTTCAAATCTGCTGCGTAAGCGTCCACCGATTCCCCTCCACGCAAACGTCGACTCGAAAAAGCTCTGCACACTTTTACTGCTGTCATGCTGAACGGTGCTTCAAGCGCAGACTTGATTTCAGCCACACCTTTCTTCTGATTGGAGCTCAGCTCGTCCTACAGCACATATGCTTCTCCATCCAGGAACAACGGCAATTTCCTGGCCTTCTTTTCGTCAGTGCCCCAGTTCTGAATGCTCATTGCCACTAAAAGCTTTGACCAAAACGCATTCAAGTCCTCAGAGTACCACAACATGGCGTCACGAAGGCATCTAATCTCATCGCCGTTTCCAGCAATCCCCACCGCCAACTTATGAAGAGTGATCCTACGCAGACGGACAAACACGGACCCTACCCGTCGATCCAACGATTCCCTCCAAATTCCGTTTGTTCGGATCCTGCCCAACGCAAATCTAGCTTCGTCTTCTTCAACTGCTCATCGATCTTGCCTACCTGGTTTAGGCACCATGAAGACCTGTTAGGGAATAACCCTTCATCCCCCAACCACACATAGCACGCAGGACCCGGTTTCACATGAGCAGTTTCATTACAAAGGAAGAACCGGAAGCGAAGGTACAAGGGAGACCAAGAGAACAAGACATGCAGTGCTGCCGCACATGCGCGCACGTGCATGCCACGTATGCACTGTTTCTACAGCGATGAGTTAAGGAAGCAGACACTACACAAAATTTCAGCAAGCAAAGTTCTAATTCATGTGTGCCCATTTTGCCTTGAAGGCTTTTTCCAGCCTTTTGTCCTTGTTTGGCATATCTATTGGCAAATTTGCTGCATTGTTGCATTCAGTAAGGTCCTTCCACTTGGTATATATGAAAGAAACAGGAAAATTTTCCGACCACTCTTCATGTGGCAGATAACGGTAAGAGGTGGTCATAATAATATGGTGGACATTACTTTAACCACCCGAGGTGAAAATGAGAAAAAAACTAAAGAGAGAGATACAGACAGACTTAGGGTAGCTCATCTGAGGAGCAACATTTTGAGAGCATTGCCTCAGCATATTATGCGATTGGGATGGATTACCATTTCCGCAAAACTCTCCATGGAAGTATCGTGTGCAAGTACACTGGAACTGATCCATTGGCTGGTTGTAGGAACAAACACCTCCGTTTTTGCAAGGAGCGTTCAACTGACACATGGGGTTCTGCTTATCTGAGCAAAAAAAGAGTACAAATCACACGGAGAAATGGTCCAAAATTTAAATTTTGGACAGCTTTCAACATATTAACCGTGTTAACCCTTTGGCTCCCGATCAATTGATTTCAATACACGTAAATGCTGTAATGTTTCCCAGTGTTAAATCCCTTAAATGCACAGTAGTAGGAGAAAAATGTGCACAGAAAGGTTGCTATGGAACCCTTGCTGACAGAAAGCGAAAACATGGCTGTGGTCATGATACAAAAGGTTTTCTGTTCGAATGTCGTCAGCAGTCTGGCTCCGTATATCTGTGTTCATGATCTATGTCCTACTGCAGAGCGCAGGAATTCTTCGACAGGTGCCTCGAGCGGGATGGCATCCGCCCAGCCAACCTCAGCTTGCACAGCCTGTGCTCTGGCGGTGCTTCTGCAGCAGCTAATTTAGGTGTTCCTGATCGCCTCTTCAAACGCCATTGTGGGTGGAAGAGTGAAGCGGCTAAGAATGGATATCTGCAGAAGTCCATGACTAATTTGCTGACGGTGCCTTGGTCTCTTGGTCTGTGATTTCTTTTTCACTGTACCTCCTCTTCTTCCTGTGTTGCTCCCTATGCTTTATGAGTCGCATGCAGTTGGCCATGGGCTCCACCACCTCCTTACTTGTGTGTGTGTTCAGAGGCGAAAAATATAGCTTCTCACAGACCGAGTGAACCGAGAGACACAAGATGCTGGTTCTCGCCAAGTGCGGTAAGCATGCACTATTTTCTGGATATATGCCAGACCATATCGACACTTCTTCCAGTCACGTCCAATCTCCTTCCCAAACACG
The DNA here is from genome assembly GCA_028571005.1 of Clathrina lutea. Taxonomy (NCBI): domain Eukaryota; kingdom Metazoa; phylum Porifera; class Calcarea; order Clathrinida; family Clathrinidae; genus Clathrina; species Clathrina lutea. Next base: position 11,272 of record JAOWAR010003588.1, read on the forward strand.
CCGTTCTTTCACTTTTCCTTGTGTCTTCGCTGTATTGAGAGTTGAGATATCTTCATTATTCTCTTCATGCTGTTTTGGCTACCGGGTCTCTTCTGTCCAACATTTTTATACTCCTTTATTAACGCCTTCCAGGGCTGGAGATTTTTTCCGTCAGCCACAAGGTTGAAAATTACTTCTGGCACCCCGGTAGCCGTGTTCTCCCATTTTTCTTACTACACCTTCACACTCCCTCTTGGCACTAGTTGCTCTTGCGATGGTGCCAAGAGGGAGTTTATTTTGGTCATGGGCTCCACCACCTCCTCACTTGTGTGTGTTCAGAGGCGATAAACTTCTAACCTCTGCCGCTGTGTGTGCTGATGTACCTCCTTCACCACTCGCACCTTCTCCTCGGAAGTTGGGCCGATGCCGTGTTCGAACAACAGGAAACCCATGAACTTGACTCGAGGCATGCGGAAGTCGCCCTCTGCTGGGTTAAGGGTGAGTCCACAGTATTTCAGTCGCAGAAGAACTTTGCCGAACCGCTAACCATATTCACCCTCATCCTTCCTGTGAACGATTACATCATCTGCAATGTCCACTGCCCCTTCACATCCAGCCACGACCTGTCGAATTTTAAGACATGGCCAGCAGAAGTCAGATTTGACAGCGCATGCGTCGTATCCAAGTGATTATTGCGTTTCTAGGGGCGGCTCGGACGGCCGCGGGCATGCAAATATGCATAGTTCAAACTATGCATATGCAAACTATGCATATACATGAACTCAATAGACCAATCCGGAGTTGACGTCACAAAAATAATGGCGTCAAGTAGTGGTGGGACCAGCTTGCGGCCGGGATCGCAGAATCAGTGAAAGTCAGCGCTAGTGGTCAACGTGGTCGCTCATCGTGATTCCCTGAAGTTTTTTCTTTCAGCTATCGATCTCCTTGTCGATGTGAAGTTGGAATGGATATCGATAGAGGAGTGATCGTGCGTTTGAAGGAGGCAGATATCCCGGGAGCTTCGCTGTGTGACGTGCGCCGATCAATCTGTGAGCCAGGCAGCCGGGAAATCTTGCCTTTTTCCAAAACTTGAAGTAAGCTTTCAAGGAAGGGAGTTCATGCTAAAATTGTGCAAGCATCCTTGGAAAAGGTCTACAGCCTATAGTCGCACTGAGATTATGTGTCGCTCAAGTTACAGTCCGAAAAAAAGTGTATGGTACCTCCTGCGCTAGCTGAACAACCACTGGTCTGTCATGCTAACACTACGTGTAGCCAAGGGCCATATTACTGCCGTGGCAAGGCCTAGCCATTCCACTGTTACCATGGTTACATACATGTACCCAGACCAGACTGGTATATACATGTATATTCATGAACATTTGTCCATTGATACAGGTTGGGTCGGACTCGAGCCTGTGGTACCAATTTACCTAGCAGACGAGAGTCCCTCGCGCTTTCCGAATACGCCACTAGACCGTCCTCAAAAAAGAAGGGCCGTGCCGCATCTTCCAACGGAGGATACTCGATCGCCTACACGGTTGAGTCCGATGCCCGAAGATGTTGAGAGAGCGTCAGCACCAAGCGTGGCAACGAGAGCATGCCCTACTAGTACGTGATTCACTCAAGCCAGCCCGCAAATGCAGAATGCAAAGGCGACTCACGGGAACGTCGTCCGTCTTGTGGCGTATTCGGAAAGCGGGTTTCTCTTCTCTTTCTTCTACTTCTCCGACTTTCTACTCTGCCTCTTGGCTTTCAAAAACTGATTTACAGCGGGCTGCTGTCACCTGGCCTTGTACCATCTCTGCGGGCTGGCTTGAGTGAATCACGTAGGACGTGCTCTCGTTGCCACGCTTGGTGCTGACACTCTCTCAACATCTTCGGGCATCGGACTCAACCGTGTAGGCGATCGAGTATCCTCCGGTGGAAGATGCGACACGGCCGTTCTTTTTTGAGGACGGTCTCGTGGCGTATTCGGAGAGCGTGAGTGACTCTCGTCTGCTAGGTGAATTGGTACCGCAGGTTCGAGTCCGACACAACCTAAAATTGTTTTGACGGACGGCGTTCCTGTGAGTCGCCTTTACATTCTTTCTTTTCTTTTTCTTCTACTTCTCCGGCTTTCTACTCTGCCTCTTGGCTTTCAAAAACATCTGTACGATGTTCATATCATGTGATATCGATGAATCGAGCTTGATTACTCGTGCGGACATGCAAACCGTCACCATGGTCACTGTCGCGCGCTTGTATCTGGGTCACGCAGTTTATTTCGGACGATATCACATGACAGGAACACTGTGGGAGGTTTTTGCAAAGACTAATGTAATATTTTTTCGGCCAGGTGGGTAGTAGCTCATGACATAGAGTCACGCTTGACTGCGCTATTAGAAACATCAGACAGTAGGTGATTCACCGTTTCCGGTGAGCAGGAATGGAGCACAAACGGGAACAGGAAGATCTAGAGCCGTTCCGGAGTGTATGTAAGATATCCGGAAAGGCTACAAATGCATCAAGAGCCCTTCTCGAGGCGCTGAGCTGTACCTCAGCTCATCCTCACTGTTGAAAGCACACACCAAGACAATTCATGTTCAAGTCTTGTGCAGGGCTCACAGCACAAGACTGTAAGCGCCTGGAGCGACTGAACAGGAAAGCAGCTCATGTCATCTTGAAGACGCCTATTTTGTCTGCTCTCCCCTCTGAGCTCTTATTAGCTCGAGCTTGTATTCCATTTCTGAGCACACGTCGAAAAGTCGCTCAAGTTCACTTCTGCATTATGGCCTTTCATGGCAGCGTGTTTCATTACCCGCAGCATTTGACTGATGCCATCGCATCATGGCTCT
>JAOWAR010003699.1:3834-14084 GCA_028571005.1 Clathrina lutea
AACACTTACAATCTCAAGGATATATTGAACAGTGGACACACCTATCCATGGCCAAATCCACTAGAACACTTACAATCTCAAGGATATATTGAACAGTGGATACACCTATCCATGGCCAAATCCACTAGAACACTTACAATCTCAAGGATATATTGAACAGTGGACACACCTATCCATGGCCAAATCCACTAGAACACTTACAATCAGGCATGCTGCAGCTTTGTGATTCTGTTGCGTTGCCAATGCAGTCGTTTCCTGTTGCACAAACTCTTTGTCTTTGCTGGATGCCAGAACCGCAAGTTACCGAGCAGGATGTCCAGCTTGTCCATGCACCCCATCGAGGACCTTAAGAGCACAGAAGCGTCCATCAGTTGCAGAGCAAACTTGTCACATGTGGTAAACTTTATGCTAAAGCCTAAGAAATGTGTCCGTCCACTGTGTGTGCGTGTGTGTATGTGACCAGATAAGCTCACCATTTCCGTCCTTCACAGTATCTGCCGTTCCTTCCATGGATTGAGCATGAATGATGTAATTCGCATAAATTCAGGCTTACCAGCTTCCTTGTCATATGCTAGGGTTTGAGGGTTTGTACATGTGAGAGACATTCAGATAATCAAATCTTAATGCGTACAGGTAACTTCAAAAGAAGTCGGATTGTATTGGGACTTACACGTTCGTCTGCTGCAGGCTCTGGTCTGTGTGGTATCACCCACACAGTTGGTTCCCGTAGCGCATGTACGTGTTCTGGTTTCACTGCCTGAGCCACATGTGACGGAGCAAGATGACCAGTTGGACCAGTCATTCCATCGAGGACCTATGGCAGGTTGAAATGAAAAGTGCTTTATGTGAGACAATCATGCATTGTATACACTACTTCATTGAGTTCATCGTTTTTGAGTTTGGATGCAATATTGAACCCAGTTCAGCTGCAGTCGCCAGTTGGCAGAACTGTGCATCCCAATTGACAGATAGGTTGTAAATTAATCATGTACTTTTATGGCCGGTGTATGGAGCAAGCAGCTGCAGAATGATAGTCAATACATTCAGCCAATGGTGTTTACAAATCAAATATACCTGGATTTTTTGCTTGGGTAGATTTACTAAAGAAAGTGAGTGCAAAACTTCCCGGTTTTCATGATAGCATTGTTTTGTTTCTTCTTCTGACAGCTGGGAGTGTTTCAGTGTTCATGTGCCTTTTGTGTCGGAATGGGATATACAGATTCATTTGCGGCTGCAGCAAAAAAATCTTCGATGTGCCAAGTTGAGGATACGTAACCTGAACTACTCTACCATCACTTCAGACACTGTCCTCATGGAATCCTCAGGAAGAGCTACACGTTAACGTTGTTATTCAGCTTTCTTCAAGCACCTTGGCAATGTAAAGCGTGCCTACATTGCCTTGAGATTTAAGTGCCCAAAGCTGACTAAAAAAACTGATACAGGCGGTGATTTGAACGATTGCACACAGATTACATACACATTGACATACAGATTGCCTACAGATTGCTGGGATATAGATTATATACAGATTGCACACATTGACGCATAGGCCATGTACAGATTGCTTTGGTTATAGATAATTATGCAGATTACATACTGATAGATGTGATATAGATTATAATTATACAGATTAAACACAGAATGCTGTGGCATAGATTACATACAGATTGTTGTGGTATTAATTATACACAGATTATATACAGATCGCTGTGGCATAGGTTACATACAGATTGGTGCGGTGCACGTCCTGGTCTCAGTGCTTGCCCCAACACAGTTTGTTCCTGTTGTGCAGGTCCTCTGCCGTTGCTGTGAGCCACTGCCGCAAGTGGCTGAGCATGTGGTCCATGCGCCCCACGGGCCCCATACCGGACCTGCAACATGAACAGCAGAGCAGTATTGATCAAACACCTTAACACTATTTTGTTATGTTGGCTTGTTCAAGTCAGAAAGAGTTCATTTGCCCTGTTTAATATATCAAATGGCCGAGAGTATTTTCAATGACAAAAAAATTAATCATCCGTGTCTTTGTGTAAATCCTGGCCAACAAACCAACCGGAAGCAAGCACGTCATTCATTAATCTAACAATTAAGGTGATTCAGAATTTTGCATAACCCTGAGTCACCAATAAAGGACATTATAGCGCTGAATATGATTCTAGCGGAACATGATTCTAGCTGTTGGTACTGACAAGCATGTATTAAGCTATAGGGCCCGGTCATCTGTGGTTGTAGCATGTGATTCCGGGAATGAGGTCTGGCTGCGCATACACTACAAGACTAACTTCATCATTGATTAATGTCAAGTGAAGTTTCTGTCTTGCAGTTTGAGCATAACCGCATGCCTCAAAATGAAAAGATGATACACACAATGCTGTCGGTCTGTAGCTTAGGCTATAGATCATTGCAAGTGCTACTTCTTTGTTAACTCAGTAGATCATTGCTGGGGGCATACATGTTGGCTTGGAGCAGGAGCGTTTTTGGCGGGTTTCACCGACACAGTTGGTGCCCGTGGTGCATGTTCTCGTTCTCTCCTGACTGCCAGAGCCGCACGTCACGGAGCAAGTTGACCAGTCACTCCATGAAGACCAGATGGCACCTGCAAGTCCCACAGAAAACTTCGGATTAACTCTACCCTTCTTTCAATGCAAGCTGAGCTATAGCCATCTGAAACCGGATGCAGTACGGGGAGAGTGCCCAGCAAAGCACTAGTACTTTGACTAAGACTCGGCTATGCAGTCTGATCCCCTTTGGAGAAGTCCTGGGTTTCATCTAAAGGGGAAAAAAGCTGTGGGGAAGGATATTCTTTTCAAAAAGCCACGAGTAACAATGCGGTACAACGATAGATGAGCTTTAATTGATAAATCATAAAGGATAGGCTATCTTGACAATTAAAGGTTGGTGGTAGATAGTCTCACGTACATCTGGGCTTGGTGCATGCTCGTGTCTGCTGACTGTCTCCCCTACAGACTCCTTGCTGACATGTCCGCATCCGTTGCTGTGAGCCTGAGCCACAAGTGACTGTGCAACCACTCCAGGCTGTCCAAGGTCCCCAGACAGGGCCTGCATCAGGAAGAACACATAGATAGCTCAACACTGCAACGATCAACAATGTACACAAAGTACGTGAAACACTTGGCCAACACTGATGATTGTCATGCAAGTCCTAGAAAAGTGCGTCAAATTTTTCTGTCGTCTCAAACCTGGTCCGCTTCTAGATCCCTTCCCCGTGACTTTAATGAAACAAACTGGTAGCATTTATTGTGAGGAGTCTAGATACAAGTGGGTACGGTTGAAATGGTTGAAGGCACTTATTAAGCATCTTACAGACTGGCCGGCTGCAGGAGCGTGACTGCTGTGTTGGACCAACACAATTGTTGCCAGTTGCGCATGATCGATGGCGGGTCTCACTGCCTGATCCGCACGAGACAGAGCACGATGTCCATGAAGACCAAGACGACCAGCGTGGACCTGTCAAGGGCAAAGGTCAAAGGTTATCAGGGCAATTGCAATGCACAATGAGCAATCAATATCCAAAAAGAACCAAGAAAGAAGTGCATATGAATACTTTAATGAAGAAGACAACCCTAGACCACCGGAAGTTGGTGACTAAAAAAAAAAAGGAAAAGTAAAACCTGTAGATCATTATTTGGTTAACTTGTGCAAATGTGTAGATCGATTTGAGGACATACAGATAGGTTTGGTGCACGGTCGAGTTTCCCTGGTTGGCCCCTGGCACACGCCAGCCGTACACACTCGAACACGCTCTTCTGAGCCGGAACCACATGTCACAGAGCAGCTGCCCCAGGCAGTCCACTGACCCCACACAGGACCTAGAAGAGAATAAAACCAAATTAGTGCTGAACTTTGTCCAACATATGCAGTATTCTCAAGCCACTCTCTGACACGACAATGTGAGTTTGACATCAATGTCTGCGGCTGATGATGAAAGCCTGGCCCTTAGGGAATCTCGGTCTAAATTTCAGCCGAGGAATTAGATCTGCGATTAATGTCCTGAAGAGCCCAGGAGGGAGACTCGGCAAACTGATCTGATTTTCATCACGGATTCCATGTAAAAGCTTGAAAAAATAATTAAAATTGAGAAATAAAAGAGTGAATAGCTGAGGTGAGCAGAAGGACAGGTGGAATATTTGGCCAGGAAAGAAGCAAAATGTGTACAAAAGCCCCTCGCCCAGAATTTATAATTAGACATGGTTGACCCAAGGAAGGTAAAGAAACAGAGAGATTTGACACTTTAGCTACGTAAAAACTATTATTCACAATGAGCACACCCCATCAGGAAAGAATCCTGTGAATATTTGAACAATCTAACAGGGAGGAAGATGTTGGTGCTTTCTCAGATGTCGTGCAGCATGTGAAATGATCTGTTTACTGCCAATACACACACGATGCCTAGCTCACATGTTTACTTTTACATTAAAACACATGATGCCTAGCTCACATGTTACTTGGCTGCATGTTTTCGTCTGCCGCCTGTCTCCAATGCACGTGCCGGCAAGGCACCGCCTTGTTCTCTCTTGGGTACCTGTGCCACATGTGACTGGGCACGAGGTCCAAGCAGACCATGGTGACCAAACAGGACCTAGAAAAGAAAGCATGTGTCCTGTTAGCATTTTAATTGCGCCCATAATTGAAGATCAGTTAGTAAGCATGTTTGACATTCCTCTGCTGGCCTTACAAACTTGCTGTGAGCAGACACGGGTTTCCTTCGTTGGGCCTGAGCAGACTCCTTGCTGGCAAACTCGAGCTCTCTCCTGAACTCCCCGACCGCAAGTGACGGAGCACCTGTTCCAAGCAGTCCAAGGGCCCCAGACAGGACCTGGAGGCGTACAGACCAGACATTGACTTTGCACGTGAAGTTTTAAGTTGTCTCATGAAAAAATAGTCTCAAGTGATCTCACAAATTTTGTACACCACTCCAAATGAATGGTAGAAAACCTGAGATCAGTAGGCAACCACGATTTTCCTGAATTGCGTAGACATCGATTGTCCGAGGGGCTTTCGATAATTATTGTAATAGCCTTTAACTTAACATAGCCAAATGTATCGTATGTGTGTGGCTTCCTAACATCTACCTGGGGATGTATTGTATATTCATATAATGGCCAAACAACTTTATGTCTCCTTTCCACATAAGCTGTAGCAAACGTTAAAAATGACATTTTGACCTGCATCGTCTGCCCCACAGTCCTCAGGTTTCTTTTTGCCTTCACTTAACAGCACTCAAGTCTTCTTCTCTTTCTTTATGAAGCAAAGCTGCGACTGGTGTGGAAAGGCCCTGAGACACAGAGTTGAATTTCTGATCACCAGTGGATTGTGGTCATGACTTTAGTAAAAGCTTTGACTTCTCCAAAACCATTCTTGTAAAAGTAGATCGTACTTCCCTTGCATGAATTGACGTAACAGGGTCTGGCGGATATGCATGATCATGAGCTAGAAATTCTTCCTTGCAATGTGACTACTTACAAACTGGCTGAGTGCAGGTTCGTGTCTGAAGAGAGGCACCCACACATCTGCCAATCAAGCAGACACGGCTTCGTCGTTGTGTGCTTTTCCCGCATGAAACAGGACAAGGTGTCCAGCCTGTCCAGGTGCTCCAGACTGCACAAAAGGTTGCAACATGCAAAATACCCATGATCAGATACGTATTGTGCATGCCGAATTATTTTCTTCTAAGCCGTTTACCATGCGGTGCCATGCAGTTTTTTGGCCGGTGGAATCTTAGCTGTGCTGCCGGAACTCCCAGTAGTAGCGGCAGGGGAAATGGGCGTGAAATTCAGTTACAAAGAATAGGTTCTACCACAAAGCTAAGGAAACAGGTCACTCTTTCTTCAAGAAAAAAGGGCCATGGAGTGGAGGAAAGAGGTATGATCCGAGGAAAAGGCTGGAATTAACCCTGGCCAAGAAGCTGGATGCTTTATATGCTCCGAAATGGCTAGAACTCTCGAGCCCTTACAGCTAGGATGGACGGAACAAGCTGCTTGCTTCTGCCTCATGAAATGCACTGAGTAAAAAAGTAGCACGTAAGGGAGGAGAGTTGTACTAACTCAGGGATTCATTTTGTTGCCTTGTAACAAGGCCATAATCAGGCACACTGTCCCTTCGTCTCACCTGGTGTGCATGGCCTTTGTGAACAACTGCGGACTTGCTGTTGGGGTCGCATGAATAAACAAAGTCGGTTGCTGCGTGGTTCACAGCAGCGGCGGCGATACTGGGTACCGGCCCCACAGCTGCTGGAGCAGCGGCTCCAGCTACCCCACTGACCGTACACTGTGGGAGGAGGAGAGACACGGACAGCAATGTGATCAAGTCTATTAATGGCAGAGACACCATGAACGATAACGCCGCGACATTATAGAAAGAGAGTCTTTAATTCTATCACTGTTGGGCTGAGCTTGAGTTTCATTGCCCATGCAAAAGCCTGTGAATGAAAGATGATAACTAGGACTGGGTATGAGTATGCCTTTAGGCACAATTTTTTACTCCTATACGTGGTATTTTCGTTTCAATAATCAGAGTTGGTTGGTTGAATGCTGAGGCTCCATTGGACTTGATCAGAATCTTATTCTTTCTATGCTTGTCTTACTGGCCTGCAAGCAGCGTGGTCGTCTCGATGCTGTAGTTGAACCAGGTTGTTTTAGCTGATTGACAAGCACCATGGGCATGTAGGATTTATTCCATTACAAGGGACCTACGTCAATGAAAGACCCCCTTTTTTTAGAACTTGATGAGGCTATTCACGTTTGGTGTAATTTCATTAAATCCTTCGTGCTTGGCTTTATCGGTCTGGAGGAAAGAGGAACTATTTAACAAAAAGTCTGAAATTCACCCTGGCCAAAAAGCTGGTACCTGGTGGCCTGAGCCTTAAAGCTCCAGATTCCAAAACGGCTTAAACTCCCTAACCATGCTTGCAAACAAGGAAGCAATTAAGGGAGAAGAATTGCACTAACGTTGGGATTCATTGCACTGTTTTGTGCCATGAACACAAGTGGCACTAATTCAGCACACTGCCCTTCGTCTCACCTGGTGTGCATGGCCTCAGTGAGCAACTGCGGACTTGCTGTTGGGGCCGCATGAGTAAACAAAGTCGGTTGCTGCGGGGCTCACAGCAACGGCGGCGATACTGAGTACCGGCCCCACAGCTGCTGGAGCAGCCACTCCAGCTACCCCACTGACCATATGCTGAGGGAGGAGGAAGTGAATTGGAGAGCAATGCATCAGAAAGTCTATTGTTGTCAGGGACACCATGGGCTAGAGAGCACCACGACGTTAAAAAACCTTACATTGTGCAGCTGCATACATTTCATGTGACACCGCATGACGTACGGACCTCAGAAAATTACCTTGTGAACATGTACTACATTATGGATACATGACTGTACGGTTTGTTTACCTGGTCGTGTAGGGCTTATTCTTCGTCTCACGTAAGTCCTTCGACGCACGTAGGTCCTCCGTCTCAGATAAGTCCGACGCCTTAGATATGTCCTGCGTCTCACGTATGTTCTACGTCTCACGTATGTCCGACGCCTGAGAACGGTTCGCCGCCTGACGTAGGTACGACGCCTCAGATAGGTACGACGTCTTAGGTAGGTACGACGCCTCAAATACGTTCGACGTCTGAAGAAGCTCCGACGCCTAAAAACAGTTCGTCGCCTCACATACGTTCGACGTCTGAGGTAGGTACTACGCCTCAAATACGTTCGACGTCGGAAGTAACTCCGACGCCTCAGAAAAGTTCGTCGCCTCACATACGTTCGACGTCTGAAGAAACTCCGCCGCCTCAGAACAGTTCGTCGCCTCACATACGCTCGACGTCTGAAGACGCTCCGCCGCCTCAGAACGGTTCGTCGCCTCACATATGTCCGGCGCCTGACGTAGATTCGACGTCTAAGATAGGTTCGGCGCCTCAGGTAGCTTCTCCTGCGAAGCACAAACCTGCGCCGCACGTAGGTCCTGCGTCGTAAGTAGACTGTTCGTCGGCGAAGGTAGAAGGTGCGCCGACGCGATGAAACGAAGCGACGCCGCGAGATATAGCGCCGCCGAGACGAAATCCAGCTACGGCGCCGCGAGGAGCGCCGTCGTCGCCAAGCGTCTCCTTCCTCGATGCAAAAGAGGGCGATAAGCAGGAGGAGCAGGCACGCCAGGAAAAGCCACGGCCTCATGGTGAGATCTAGAAGCGAAATCGGTCGCTCTAAGAAGAAGGCCCAACAGGCAGGGAGAAGTTCGCAGAATTACCCAGCCGTATACATGTACATGTAGGCTCCGATGGGACTGCTGTCGTCCGTTCGCTTCTCTTGTCGCCGCCTCTAGATGAAGACCTTGCACTCTACACCAGGCGGGCAAATTCTTTCTACCCCGTATGTAGCTTGGAAAGGCGAGCCGCTAGAGAGTGCAGCTTGAACGGTCGTGGTTTGGCGATACCATATCCGTGCGTCTGCGCTGGTCGAGCTTGCAAAGTTGCCTCCGCCTCCGGTACTGTCTCAAGCGCTCCCGTAACCCGTGGATGTTTGCTGTGGTAGAGCGCGGTCGAATCAAGACCACGCATGTCATCGGACCGTTCGATCCCGGACCAAAATAAGTAAGTGTGGAATAAACGTTCGTTATGTAGATCAATGCCGCCAATGCCAGCCCAGCATCATCAGCGACTGCCGCCAATGCCAGCCCAGCATCATCAGCGACTGCCGCCAGTGCCAGCCAAGCATCATCAGTGACTGCCGCAAATGCCAGCCCAGCATCATCAGTGACTGCTGCCAATGCCAGCATCATCAGTGACATTCAAAAAAGATCTGCAGCAATTCCATTTCTCTTTGAAGTAATAAAAAATTAATATTTTTCTCCGGCAGAGCGTAGCGCGAAGGTGCGAATTAGCTGCAACATAGACATTTTAGGCGAATCGTAAGCAGCTTCATTCTCACTTGACCATGTATCCATACCCACTGGTGTCAAAATGGACTGTTTTGTCAATCCCTCCTTCCCAGGAGCAGTTCATCGAGTGTTTTCCACATGAGGTATTTCAACGTATGCTACAGTAAATATTGCGGTGTTTAATAAAGAAAAAAAAAAAGAAACATAAACAACTGACACCATTACAGAAATTTCTCTTAGCTGTTATCGACTGGCGTCGTTGTGACATTGCCATGGTGATTTATCACCACATTTTGACTACCAAACCCGTCATGCTGTCCGTGTCCAATTGTCAAATGGAGGGCAACCAAATACTTTTTCTTTGCTTGCCCCGCTATTTGGAACGATCTCACCACGCACATTCAACTGATTAAATATTCCCCTCAGTTTAAGGCTTCCTTAGAACTGTGGGCTAACTGCAAATTCGATCCCTACCACCTTCCTTCACACAGCTCTAGATTTGTGTAGGCAGCTCACATACGACACATGCACACTAAACTTTTCTACCTACATGTACTTTGATCGGTCTGACATGATTGTAATGATCAATGGTAACCCCCTTGATTAGATCCACATTTTCCTCTGTTCGTTGGGGAAATCTCAATTGCAAGTGAACTTCAAGATAGAACTCAAAACAATCTTCATTTAGGAAAAGGAAATTATTATTCTCGCCTGCCGCGTGAAGCGAGATCGGCAGGCAGGCACCAATTTGATTGTGTGTGGAGAACACTTTTTCTTTCATCGCCGTTATGAGCTCTTATTGCCTGCTCCTCGCTCCTGGTTCTGTCTGGTACCGGATGTCGATGATTGTCTTCCATTTGTGGCGCTTTTTGTCTTGACCATTGGTAATTCTCGTTTCTCTCAGCTCAGTGACCTTTGGCGAGGATTCCCGCTGGAGCCACCGAGGTGTCGTTCTGAAACCAATTTCATCCAGCGCCTCAAGGTCCGAAATGTTTAGACTTTAACATACCGACTTTTCTTTCTTCTTCTTTTTTTTCAAACCGTTTTGCCGTCTGCCGATCTCTCTTTTCCGATCATAGGTCATACGGGCCAATATGGTTATCTGTTTGGCTGTGTTTTTATGGGTGCGTGTCGTGTATATCAGGTTCTTCGCCTTCCAAGAGTTGAACCATGAAGTTGACCATATGCGTTTACCTAATTCAAACCGAAGCCAAAAAGGAAACGAAACGCTGCCCCTCCTGGCTATTGTCGAAAGGGAGGAAGGGAAGAAAGGAAGGGAAGAAAAAAAAGGTAACGATCGTCCCTGGGTGGGCTTGAACCACCAACCTTTCGGTTAACAGCCGAACGCGCTAACCGATTGCGCCACA
>JAOWAR010003810.1:0-12577 GCA_028571005.1 Clathrina lutea
TACTCTGACAATACAGACCATACTCTGACAATACAGACCATACTCTGACAATACAGACCATACTCTGACAATACAGACCATACTCTGACAATACAGATCGTACTCTGACAATACAGATCGTACTCTGACAATACAGACTATACTCTGCCAATACAGACCATACTCTGACAATACAGACCAAACTCTGACAATACAGACCATACTCTGACAATACAGACCATACTCTGACAATACAGACCAAACTCTGACAATACAGACCATACTCTGACAATACAGATCATGGTCTGACTGTTAAAGGTATTGAAGTATTTTTTTTAAACTGGTTTCTACCGATGCAATCGCCTATTGATGGGAGTAATCACTGAGGGATAGAAAGGCCTGGTTTGTGTGGTCACTGTGATGTGAACTGGGGCAAGGCTTTGATCTACGCGTGACAGTCTTGCTGGCTGTTCAGGAGTTGCTGAGAGGGAAAGTTTGGTTGAATGAGTTCAGAGTTTTTGTCTTGATAGCTTGTATCAATTGGTGTGAAATTTCACTTCAGGCAAAGTTCTTCTTCATCTTTCCACAGACAAAGTCAGAGAGGAAGTGAAAAATTGTGATCAAATTTGTACGCTCAGCTTTCTCTTTAATCCCCTTTCTCATGTTTGGAAGTTGCTAAGATGTTTTCACGTATTGCAGTTCATAAACTAATAGAGTGGTAGCATATTTCCCTTTGCTTATCCCCCTCCTCCTCCCTCCCCCTCCTCTGTCCCTCTCTGTCTCTCTCAGTGGGGTGTTGCTGAAGAAGTGCCTTGCCTGTCTGAGGCAGAGCTGTGTTTAGGGATGGTCATCGATCCAGAACATGCCTTTGCTGTCGTTGATCGAGGACCTCCAGCTGACAGTGAGGAGGTGAGTGTTTGTTTTCTTCTATTTGTCTTTGAGGTTTTTGTGCGTGTTTCTTTATGCATCTTTCACCGCACACTTGCCACAATTGTGTTCCTTTCTTCCAACATACCTGTTCCAAAATTGCGTCACTTAGTCCGGAGTGAGTGTGTTCTAAGCTAAAGACGTCCTGCACCAACTTCTGTTGAGCTGTCCGAAATAAACTTAATTTATCACTTGTGTGTAATAATTGAAATGTGTCTTGGTCATTTCTTTTAAGATCAAGTCAGAACACAGTTTCCACTTCAATTTTCAGGCGAAGACTGCGTATTCTACTGCCAGTAGTGTGTCTGATAATAGTGAAGACTGCGTACTTTACTGACAGTAGTGTCCCGTATCCAATAATATTGAAGACTACGTATTCTACTGACAGTAGTGTGTCCCGTATCCGATAATGCCAAGACCAACCATGCTGGGTAACTGAATATGTTGGATACCTGAAATGTGTGTATTTCAGACTATCTGATTGACCTATGCTCCACACGGGTTTGCCAAGCTCCCCTGCTCACCTGCCTCCACCAACCCGCCCACTCCACTACCGGAACTCGCCTTCGGCTCGAATGGCATGAATCCAAGCGTACCTTCGTATGCTGTGCGTCAGCAAGTGGTTTCGGTCCCAGGGCTGCATCGATTATAGCCCATTGCCGTGGTTAAAATCGCCACCAGCCCTTCGGCCGTTGATCAACGGGCCCGTACACAGATTGTACACAGACTATAGAACGACTGGAGGACACACCGTTATGTTGCCACGCCGGCTGCAGCGCCACCCAACTGCATGTTGCCATGGTCATGAAAAATGGCTGCCAGCCACGGCGCCAGCTGACTGCATGCGAAGAGCAATGGCTGAGTGGAGTGGGTGCAAAGGAGTTGAATTTCTTCATTTTGCTGGAAGGAGAGCGCGTGACGTCAATATTTTTCATAATTCACGCGTTGACAGGATCTTTCACACAGTGTGCAAACGTGTGATTGGAACTGAAAAGGCCTTGGTATGTGTTGTCCTCCTCGGGCTCCTGCAATTCAACAATTTATGCCTTCGTCGTCATCGCCGTTGTCGCCGTCTCATTCCTCTTCTCCTCCTCTCCTCATTCTCCTTGATCGTCGTCGTCATCACCATCGTTGTCATTGTCGTCACCATCATCATCATGGACAGTGAAGGGAGGGACCTTCACTGCAAAATCCGCTTTTCCCGACAGTCTCAATACTTATGCTCCTGTCCCACAGGCCGTGAAGAAAGCTACATAGAGTTATTTTTATTTTTACTTTATTATTATTATCATCATCATTATCATTATTATTATTATGGCATAGTTCTCGTGCTCACCAGCCAGGTTGTTTCCTTTTTTTTGCTTTCTGTTTTGTTTTGCACGAAATGGCAACACTTCTGTTGACATGGCTTCATGGACTGATATGTCAACACGAATTCAAAGTCATTGATCTGTTGCAGTATCCTTTTAAATCCGGTCTCACCGTCCCAGTCAGAGGGCGCAACACACGGGGAAAGCAGACTTCTATACGGGGAGAGAGAGAGAGAGAAAGAGAGAGAGAGAGAGGAGATATGGGGGACTTTCCCCTATGATTCGAAGTTCCCTACCTCTTTGATCACCGGACACTGTGTGGTGATCAAAGAGAGCATAAAACTCCGCATCATAGGGAAAAGTCCCCCATCTCACCATTTCTCAGCTGTCTTCATTGCTATTTATATTGTTACTTATAAATAATAATATAAAGAGAGATAGCGCAGGGAAGATTAAGAATGAGAAAGGAGAATCACATTTTACACCTGCAGAGGCAGAGAGACAGGGAACGAAGAGAATATCATTGGCCTCGATTGGGCGCATACCCTAGGCCATGAGTTTGGGCCCCATTTGAGGCCAGTGATTTTTTTTCTTCGTTCCCTGTCTTTCTGCCTCTGCAGGTGTAAAATGTGATTCTTCTGTCTCATTCTTAATCTTCCCCACATTATCTCTGCCTCTAGCTATAATTTCTTTACTTGTCTTGGGAGGGTAGGGCATTCTAGTCCCTTGACAAGTCTCCTCCAGGCAGGAAAGGTATTTTGTGAGCGCTTGGTGCGGGCAGCCATCCCGAGTTTCAATCACTACAGCCAGAGATCAAGGCAGTAGCAATGCTGTTGGCAGTCAGACTAAACAAAGCTGATTGATTTGTTTGCTCAGTGTGGGTCTCAGTAGCTTAGCGGTTAAAGCATCAGAGTACAAATCTGAGGCCGTGGGTTTGAGCCACACCTGTCGCAATTGATTTTTTTTTCCTCGTTCCCTTTCTCTCTCTGCCTCCGCAGGTGTAAAACGTTATTCCCCTTTCTCATTGTTACTCATGCTGTTACAGTCACTGTGGTCTTACTTTCTTTTCTGCAGGCGCTGACATTTCGAAGGTTTTGGGGATCGAAGTCTGAACTTCGTCAGTTTCCGGACAGTTCGATTTTGGAGGCAGTCTTCTGGCCATCCACTTCAGCTGCTGAGAAGAGGACAATTGTCTCCAGAATATTGTCATGGTTGCTGAAGAGGTATGACTGAGTGTACAGGCGTGCATGTGCTTTATAATTGATGTAAAATATAGTTGGACCAGAGGGAAAGGTGAAATGCGACTCCATTGTCACCATGTAATATAAAAAGTTACAAGAGCAGCAGAAAGTTTGTTTCATCAGTTGAGGCACCGTCAACTCGATACAAAAAAAAAATCCTACAAGAAACCTAGACACTTCTATGCCTACCTGTTTTAGGACCTATCTCAAGACAGGATAGGGCATTAAGGGATGACAACGGGTCCCAGGGTCGTACAGAATAAGCAAAAGAGGTGAGAGAAAAGAAGAAAGGAAGAACAGTGTATGACCGTCGGCAGCTTTCGAACTTATCATTTTGATCTTAAGCTTGCGGTGCCGTTATGCGGTACCTCCAACTCTAGCGTATGTAGCGCGTAGCTTGGCAGCAATCCTGATCCGGTACGCGTCTCCGACATGGGCCGAGAGTGAAGGAGCTAAGGACTGAATGGAAGGGTAGGATAGGGTAAACTAAAGACAAAACAAAAAGTGTGGAGGGAGGAGAGTAGGGAAGTAGGGGAATGATCCTCGCAGAACAGGAAACAGTCCGCCAGTCCAGTGAAGTGCCATCAAAGTAATTCTGATAAAAGTATGCCACTCGCTTCCTATATGGATGATCGAGACATGTGTGTGTGTGTGTGTGTGTGTGTGTGTGTGTGTTTGTCTGTTTGTCTGTTTGTCTGTGTGTCTGTGTAATTGATACAAAAAGTAGACAAAGGTGACAAACGAGTTGTAGTGAGTATTCAAAATAGAAGCTACATGAGCAGCAGTGGATGATGTTTCACTATTCTGAGCCATTGTTAAGAGAGTGGGTAAATGGGCTGTGAGGGGCCAGGAGGGAGGGAATAGGAAGGAGTGTCACATTGCACACAAAACAGAACGTTTTCTAATACTATGAAAGTCCTACTGTTCGCGTGTGCTATATAAACTCCGTGCGAAGTCTTTATCTTGCCATCTTTGTAAACTCCGTGCGAAGTCTTTCTCCCGCCATATTTGGTTAGAGGAAGCCGAAAATCAGCATTTTGTCAGCTCTGCTCTGTGTTGGTGTTGTAGAATTATTTTGTTTATAGATCACTGGAGGATTTCAGGAAGCATGCATGCGTGCAGTCTGATGCAGGCTTAGCACTTCTCGAATGAGAGGACACCTTGCAGGCTTAGCACTTCTCAAATGAGAGGACGCTTTCGAATGAGAGTATACTTTGCTAGACCATAAAGTCACTGCAAGACGCCTTCTGTTTTGACCAGCACTAGTTAGAATAGTGAATTTCTTTTCTTTTTCTCTCTTTTTTTCCTTTCAGACACGCTGAGATTTCTCCCAATGTTGTTTGTCACCGCAATGATCCACTTGATTCGTTCCTTCGACCTGCTAAAGTGGCAGTGGCGTCTGCTGATGATGTTAGCAATGATGTCAGCAGTGATGTCATGACCATTGATGACGATGCCGTCATTCCTAAGCACAGCGAGCAAGCCAAGCAACTTCTGGCTGCTGAAAAAGCCAAACAAAAGGAGAGTGAAAGGTCAGTTCAAAGAATTACGAAAAGGTCAGCACGCAAGGCATGGTCAGCTCATGGTACAAAATTTAGTGCAAAATTTCAACGCTAATTGGAAATGTTGTTATTTTGTAGTTTGAGTTGACATTTTTTCTAAGGAATAAAAAAAATGTTGATAATCACTTTTACTCAGTGACATCATGCATACACAGAGAGTGAGAGATGTCAGTGACATCATACATGCACAGAGAGTGAGAGATGTCAGTGACATCATGCATACACACAGAGTGAGAGATGTCAGTGACGTCATGCGTACACACAGAGTGAGACATGTCAGTGACATCATACATACACAGAGAGTGGGACATGTCAGTGACGTCATGCATACACAGAGAGTGAGAGATGTCAGTGACGTCAGGCATACACACAGAGTGAGAGGTGTCAGTGACATCATGCATACACAGAGAGTGAGAGATGTCAGTGACATCATACATACACAGAGAGTAAGAGATGTCAGTGACATCATGCATACACAGAGAGTGAGAGATGTCAGTGACATCATGCATACACAGAGAGTGAGAGATGTCAGTGACATCATGCATACACAGAGAGTGAGATATGTCAGTGACATCATGAATACACAGAGAGTGAGAGATGTCAGTGACATCATACATACACAGAGAGTGAGAGGTGTCAGTGACATCATGCATACACAGAGAGTGAGAGATGTCAGTGACGTCATCCACACAGAGTGAGAGATGTCAATAAGAAGACTTTTCACATCATGGGCTTCTGAGGATTTGTTTGAGGACACCTCTTTTGTCAACTTTTATTTTTCACACAGCGTACTGAGCAATGATGGTGTCCTGCCAACGGGAGAGGAAGACCATGCAGCGATTTTGTCTTCGTTTGAAGAGCTGAGCAGGCGTCTGAGAGGGTTCAGTGACCTTCCTCTGAGTGTGACCAATGTCCAGGGAGCGTGTTCCGTCTTCCGTCAAACTGAGGTGAGGCTTGTGATGGAGTGAGTTTCTTGATCGCCGTTGTTCTTGTTGACTGACTCTGCAATGTTGCACTTTAATGTTACACCCTGCAACGTTACACCCTGCCATGTTACACCCTGCCTTGTTACACATTGCTGCCTGTTGAGGAAAACCAGTCTTCTTTGTGGATGTCAAGTGTCTTGCCAAAGACTAGACGATGGATGAATTATTCTGTATTGCCATTTCTGAGTATGGCTGCTGATAGTCTCATAGCAAGTAGAGACTGTTTATATTAATGTCTTTATTGCTGCCAGAGTTCTAGGCTGGGAACTAAAACTTGAAAGAGGGGATTTTTCCTCTTATTTACAGAGAAAAAGATAATTTCTTATGACCAGAAGGTGTGAATATGAGAGGTTGTGCAACTTGTAAACTGTTGTTAAACAAATTGTTGGGGGAGGGGAGCTCGTAATTAGTTGGATTTGTGTCGTACATCACCTTGTGGGATTCGTTCAACCTGAGAGACGGCGTTACCATGACACTTCAACAGCCAATCAATCACGATTGGTAATAATCATTAGTCGAAATAAAGAAATGTCATGGACAGGGACTTCGGAGCAGGGGAAATCCAACGCACGTTCTTTCTTGGTGAGAATGGCGAGCATTGAAGTCAAAGAAGACTTTGGTTGTGCTCACCTGCTCCTACCCTTTCTCATAACAAAAGAACGCTGCGCGAGGAATAGCTTTCTCTCTTCACTTCTTTGTGTTTCACTTGGCGCTCAATGAAGATAGAGTTTGTTCTTTGAGAAGGCGGAAAGCGTCGTCCTCAGCTACAACCTGAGTTGGGCTAGCTAGGTCGTCACTTTATGGCATACTTCCGGATCTTAGGCCGAGCAGCTGTGAAGATTTGGTTGATGACCTTACTGCCAGTGAGAAGCTCGAGCTTTGGGCAGCTCGTTGCAAAACTGCGTGATCAGCTATTTTTCACTTTCAAGTCAGTGAAGAGCTTTTTGTCGTCACGGATACCTGAACTTGTGGACTTTTTGATGCTCTTGCTTGGTGATGAGGAAAAAAATTCTGTTTTGATACATTCTCCCAGCCATCATTCTCATTGTCTCTCTTTCCTCCCCTTTCTCTTCCCACTCTCTCGTTTCTTTCCCTTCTCTCCTCCTTTGTCTTCTCCCGTGTTCCTCTCTCTCTCTTTATTCTCCTGTTTTGGTGCTTGGTTCAGGTGTTTCCTTGTCATCATGTCTGGCGATCAAAAGGTTGCAAGAAGCTGGCTGGACTAAGCGAAGATACTTCAAAGTGGCGTTCGTCAGTCTTAGTCCCCGCCGTTTCAAGATGTCCACCCTGGGCTCCCGTGCTCAATGGTCAGTTGCTGGTGTCATTTCTTTTTTTTATTTCTTTTTTTTTTTTCCTTCTAAATGTCTCATTCAGAGATTTAGTTTATTGTGATCGATGGTTGTGGATGCCAATTAAGTTTTTGGTTGCACTCTGATGTTATTCCATGAGCATACAATATATGCGAGCCCAGTGTTGAGCATACAATATATGCTAGCCCAGTGTTGAGCATACAATATATGCTAGCCGAGTGTTGAGCTTACAATATATGCTAGCCCAGTGTTGAGCATACAATATATGCTAGCCCAGTGTTGAGCATACAATATATGCTAGCCCAGTGTTAAGCATTCAATATATGCTAGCCCAGTGTTAGCCCAGTGTTGAGCATTCAATATATGCTAGCCCAGTGTTGAGCATTCAATATATGCTAGCCCAGTGTTGGGGAGGAGAATCAAGAGAGATGACTAGGATGAGGAGGAGAATCAAGAGAAATTACTATGGTTGTTGCCACCAGGTTGCCATATGCTGCCTTCTTGCACTGTAGGGAATTAGAGATGAGCGGAATTGTGTGCAGTTGGCAGAGGCAACAGTGGTATTCTTTGCTTTGATGCTGGAGCTGGGGCGTCACAAGAATGGGAGTTAGGGAGACATTTTAGAGAATGATCTGAGAGAACCTCACACATCTGGAAGAACTTCTTTCGAGCTCTTTCTTTTCTGTTCTTGTTTTCTTCTTTTTCTCTATACATTATTTCCTTTAGTGGTGTGTCAGCTGGAGAGTAGTGGGAAGTGGCCGGATGACTTGGCGGCCATTGCTCGGGTGAAGGCTGCCTTCTACCTTCGACTTGCAGCTGTGCTTGAGAAGCAGTTCGCTATGACAGCGGTACCCACGGCAACATCCCTCTACGTGCTGCTGGTGAGCTGTGGTGTGTCCATGGCAACCATGCTTTCTTTCACTCAGACAAGAGTGAAGAAGATTTTTGTCTGTCATAAGAAATTCCGTTTCTTGTGATTGAGGCAAAGTTCCGTTCAAAATAAAGTGACCACTATGGCATCGCAGCATTATTGTTAGTGATGCTTCTGTTCAGAGCTATTAAACATTGTTCTTGCTGCCTCCTCCTCCCCTGCCCACCCCCCTCCTTCGTCTTTCATCACACCCTGTCACTTCCTTGACTTTCTTTCCCACAGCTGTTAGAAATAGTTTTGTTTGGTTATTTTGAGTTTTGACAGAAAAAGAAAACTTCTGAGAGGAAGGAAGGTCAACTGAAATGAGACGAAGAAATTGAGCTTGTCTTCAACTTGAAGGAATAAAGCGGCCTTCGGTTTATTGAAAGAAGGAGCCATTTCTTTTTGAAGGAACGTGTCAAGCAATCACACGTAACTAAGAAAAGGCTTCACCACCAAAACAAGCTGACAGATATGGTGGTGTGGCTGAAGTGTCTTAAGACAGAAACTCAAACTTTGCAGTTTGTAGTTTTCAAAGTAAAACCTTGGTTTCTTCTCTTCCTCAGAATGAGTGTGTCTTCAAGTTGGTGATTTCACACAAACACGAGCTTGACCTCGCTGAGCGCATCGTCTGGCGACAGACACAGAGTGCCAGGGACGCCAACAGTGGTGTTCCCGTGGAGATGTCTGCGCCTGATATCATCAGCTGGGCTGAGCGACTCCGTCAAGATTCTGTGGCGTTACCACTTCACACTGGACATGTATATAGGTGTGTGAAAAATGAAGGGAGCACAGACGTGTGTCCCCTCACCTTATGCATTTTCAGTTAGTGCATATCTGGTATATTCGGTATAATCTAATCTTCAGTAAGTTTGGTAGCCAAGCTCTTCTTCCAAGATGCCACTTATTTTTTATGATTGTCAAACTGAATGATTTATTTTGGGTGTTACCATGGCAACAAAGATTGATCATGGGTGTAACCATGACGCCGAAGCTTAGGAAATACCAAATGATTGATCGTGGGTGTAACCATGGCAACAAATGGTTGATCATGGGTGTACCACAGTATCAAATTTAGGTAATACCAAATGGCTGATCGTGGTGTGTAACCATGACAACAATTGGTTGATGGTGGGTATACATTATTAAAACTCCAGGTTCACCTACATGTACAGACTATATTATGTTCATCGAGAATGATGAATAGTAACTTCGTCAGCTGGGTGTAGTTTGCTATTATTTTCTACTCATTCTCGATCTTGTCTTTTCTTTGTAGACAGGGGTGCTCAGAGAGGGAAGCATAATTATTATGAGCCTCCAGTAAAGAGCTTTAACCATTGTCTCTCATTTTTGGTTTAGTCCTTTGCGAGGATTTCACTTCATTTATGTATTTGGGCTGTGCCACGCAAAAAAAGACTCATGTATGCGAGCTGTTCAAAGTGATGCATGTCACATTGCACAAAACTGCATGTTTGGCATCAATTTTTACTGGGTTAGAGGGCTGCCATGGCGATAAAACTTGGGATCTGGAGAGCGCAAGTATTTTAGCTGTCATGTATCGAAATCGGCGATCGATTCTCTTTCTCCAAGCTAGAGTTGTGTCAAGTTGACTGTTGGTGTGTCCTGCTTGGGACAATGTCTTTTCGCGAGCGGCGCTACTTCACTGTTGATGAAGCTCCTTCAGCAAGTCTTGGACGACCATATCTCCGATTCTGGCGACGAACTGAGCTCAGATGTGTCACCCGATGAGCCTCGTTCGTCGTAAAGCAGCAGCGACAGCTCTGACGATGAAGGAGATGATATGTACGGAGCTGCAAAGCGGGCATGCATCCGTACGAGGAGAGGGCCGCTGTCGACTTTTGAAAACTTCTCGGACAGTGAAGACTTTCTTTTGAACGACCCTCCGCCGGTGCCTGATGTAGAGGAGACTGCGCTCGAGCAGGGTAGGCTGCTCTGTCCGTCTCGACGAGGCACAGAAGATCCAGGCACCTCAGGGAGCTCCAGCAATGACGAGAGCGGCTCAAGTGACGGAGATGGTGACGGCGATGGAAGTCATGAGGGCAGCGACAACGATGATCCTGAACTTCTAATCAGGGAGACTCTGCGCAAGGGTTGTGGCTGCAAAGGTCGATGTGGAGAAGCTGTGAACCACTATGTGCCATTCAATGCCTCTCAAGTGGTCTCACAGAGGCTTAGCTTCAGAGAGTTTGACAGAGATGCCAGGGATATGGTTTTTGACAAGCCTTCAAGCTGGTGCATCTGCTCTTTGCTGATCCGGAAAAGCCTGTCCAGTACTATCAGTGGGATGCCTTTCTACTGCAGTACTTTCGACCCCTGAAGGGCATCTGCAAGATGCATCGTTTCGAGTTTGATGGCTCCAAGCCAGGTGTGGTAATGTCTAAGGCGAATTTGGCCAGTCCGGTAGTGCAAGCCAACCTGTTTCAGAAGGACATCAACAAGGCTGCCGTCCTTGCTGGTGGACTCCCCCTGCTGCTCCCAGGGGGACTTTCACTGGAGAGGAAAACATACCTATTCTAGAGCGTATTCAAGTACTTCGATGACTTCAGAGATGAGATGTGCCCCGATCCTGCATCATGAAGTATTGATCAGGCGAACTGATAGCAAAAATGCCGCTGAAAACGCGCAAATGAACATCAGTTTGGTGACCAAATTTTGAACGTCCATCCTGTTCTTCTTGCTCAGTCTTTTGGTCCTTGTCCAAACATTTGTTGTATGGTTACTGTTGGCTTTGTACATTCTGCAGGCATTGCTTCTACAAGTTGAAGAGCTTATCACAATTTCTTGCAAAACTCCGCATTTGTTAGAATTTTGTGTCACAGAAAAACTGTCTATCCCCAAACTGAAAGGAGATATGGCTAAAAGATTTCTACTGAGTATTTTTCCTGTTCATACCTACCATTTGGCATCCAAATCTAAAAATGTCATTAGTGTCCCTTTTCCCGTGGCCTGTCTCATTTATTTTTTACCAGTCTCCATACATGCCAGCTTACAATTTCCTGCGGGCAATTAGTTTGCAGTATAATTTTTAGTATTACCTACACCATGGTGCACCTTAGCTCACGTACACCATGGTACACCTTAGCTCTTGTTGTGTGCATGCCAAAACTAGACACTGTCACTGTTCCAAAATATTTCCAACTCGAAGAAGCCACAGGTATTTCCGGCGAAATGTCTGGGATAAGTTTCTTCTTAATATGAATGACTGATGGGATGGGAGAGGTGAACTGATAGAAACCCAGTCGAATCACTAAAGTCATCTTTGAGAAGGATGAGCTCCTCTCTCCTTCTCAGAGGACATGTTGTCTCTCACTACTTCTCTCTCCCATCTTTGAACACACTTTCTCTTCTTCCCTTGGTCTCTCTCTCTCTCTCTCTCTCTCTCTCTCGTTTCCTTCGGTCCAGCCTCAGCAAGCAGTTCTCCGCCTTCTCTCTCACATGTCGTCTTGCCAAACGATGGCTCTCCAGTCACCTCCTCTCTCCTCACTTCTCGGAGGAGAGCATTGAGCTGTTAGTTGCGTCTGTCTTCCTCAGTCCAACTCCCTTTCTCGTTCCAAGGTGAGGAGCAGCATTCCTGTAACCTATTTAATTTTTATGACCTAGGTGATTTTTGTAACCTAGGTGATTTTGTAACCTAGGTGATTTCCAGATGACAAAAAGGTTGACTAGATTTCTTGGTGTTGAATTGTACATTGAATGTGAAATGGCAATGATGGGACGTTGAACTGCAGCGAGATGTTTTAAGAATCTCTCCATCACATGCTTCAAATTCTAATCACCCCTGTCGTTAATGTCAAGTGGACGTTAGCTCCAAACAGGTTGTATTGTCACTATTGGGACTGGCTATTGATGAGAAAAACCTAATTGTAAATTTTGAAACTGTCTTCAGGTCTGAAGCTAGCGCGTTTAGTTCATCACCTACTAATCTGACTTGGAAGATGGCGAGTTTAGCTCACCACCGGCCAATCCGACTTCACATGTTGCATCAGAGGATGTTGTGGACTCCCCTGTATGATGAGATAGTCTGTGTTGTATACCTTCTAAAGGGGAGTTCCAACTTTATCCAACGACTTGGCTGAGCTGCAAGCCTGTGTTGTATACCTTCTAAAGGGGAGTTCCAGCTTTATCCAAAGACTTGGCTGAGCTGCAGGCGTGTGTTGTATACCTTCTAAAGGGGAGTTCCAGCTTTATCCAACGACTTGGCTGAGCTGCAGACGTGTGTTGTATACCTTCTAAAGGGGAGTTCCAGCTTTATCCAATGACTTGGCTGAGCTGCAGACGTGTGTTGTATACCTTCTAAAGGGGAGTTCCAGCTTTATCCAATGACTTGGCTGAGC
>JAOWAR010003921.1:0-14075 GCA_028571005.1 Clathrina lutea
CTCTCTCTCTCTCTCTCTCTCTCTCTCTCTCTCTCTCTCTCTCTCTCTCTCTCTCTCTCTCTCTCTCTCTCTCTTTGCGTTTCTGTCGCTGGCCTGTTAGACCCTGCAACGCTATCAACTTCTCGGACCGGTAAGCAGAAATCTTTACAGAAATCCTGAGCTGGTGATCTTCCCTAGATGCTGGCGAGACCCATGTTAGGATCGCATCAACGAACCGGGAAGGCCGAGCCGAACTTCGTGGCTGTTTCAGCGGTCCTCTTTTTCATGTCGGTGCATACAGAGGCCTGCCAAAGAACGTGGCTGGCTGCGCTGCTACTTTCCAGATTTCTGATCATGCAGCTTAGGTTGTTTGAAAGCCTTTTTGAATAATCGAGTAGGTGAGAGGCGTCGCTCATGCGTTAGGTCCACTCTTTTGTTGGTGCTTTGAATCATGGAGGAAAACCAGTGAAGGAGCATCGGCCTTGTGTGGTGTTTATGACGGCCAAAACTCCTGGGTATTGCTTCCTTCTTTTTTCTTTTTCTAGTTTTAGACGCTGCAAAAAAAAAACCAAAGTCACCCACAAACAC
The DNA here is from genome assembly GCA_028571005.1 of Clathrina lutea. Taxonomy (NCBI): domain Eukaryota; kingdom Metazoa; phylum Porifera; class Calcarea; order Clathrinida; family Clathrinidae; genus Clathrina; species Clathrina lutea. The sequence continues at coordinate 568 of JAOWAR010003921.1, forward strand.
CGAGGCTGTTGTGTGAATAAAATACTGACCAAGTCCCGTTGCTCATGACTAAACCTTAGGACGGTGAGCAATTTGTCAACAACCCATTACTCGGAGCTGGAGAAGCTGTAGTTTGGCTCACCATGAGCATGCATGCCGCCGTCATTGCTAGACGGCCACTAGATGACTAAAACTGACTTGCCACGCCATGCAATGCAAGTAATATAATAACAATTCTTGGACACACACACTGGTTTGTTTGCATTCGATCTGCTCCTGCCGGCCATTACTCGTTTCCTGTCCGTGTCGCGGAAGTTTCTCCCATTTTGCAACAACTGAATAACAACTTGCAATGACATCATTTTCTTTCATCCCAGCTTTTCTAGATCTTGGCTCCAGCCGTACCAGGCTAACTTTTCACATCCCACAAGAACAGAACGTGCTTTTCACTTCGCCAGTTTAGATATAGCGCCTGCACAGTTGTACATGGTGACATGAGTTTGTTCTGTCATGATGACACACTGCCAGCCCGACCAGCTCATCAAGCTTGAACTTTTGTGCGAGGCTGAGGCTAAGTGAACGTTCTTCTTTTTCGTGGGAAAAATGTTGCGATGCTTTCTCTTACTTCATAAGAAAAGGATTATGACCGAATAGAAAATATCGTGACAGCATCGCTGGTCGGTTTATCGTTTGTGACATGATCACTTGTTTGTGTTAGCAAAATTACTTTACCTCCTACCTCTGAATGAGAATTGACCTGCTGCAGCTGGCAAGTATCTGGATGTGTTCGTCTTACTGTTTCTTTTCTGCAGCTCTCGGGCAAGAAGAAGAGGTCCGACACGCTGCCTGTCATTCGCTCCACGTCAGTGGACAAAGATGGGCCCCCCTGGGTCATTCAATCAGAGAACGTCGAGGTTGGGCGTGTGCTGGGAGGAGTGTTTGGCGAGGTCGGTTGCATCTGTGAGGGACACTTGCGAAATGACCTGGGATCATCGGTACGACTTGTTGTTCTCGTGTGAACTTTTTTGTCTTCGGAGCACCTTAAAACAAGAGCGCCGATGCTACACAAACGATCAGTCGACACATCTCATTCTCGCTGAACACTGCTACAAACAACATATGGACAGTCCACAGCCGTTTATGCTCTCCTTGATGGGTATTACTTCCAGATATGTGAATATGCTGATGTGGACAGTTGAATTATCCGCAGAACAGGCTTCTCACTTCACGTTCTCGCTAGCTCAAAACTGACACAGAGTTTTATCTCTCCTTCTAGGTGCCAGTGGCAATACGAATGGCAAGCAACAATGCTGCATTTCAGCGACTGGTCATGAAGGAATCCGTGAAGCTGCATGCTCTTCACCATGAGCATGTGGTTCGCTTCTTTGGAGTTGCGACAACCTCTCCCATGGAACACTGCATGATGGTGAGAACTCGACAGACAGCCTGCGACAAGAGGTGCAACACAAGACACACAGTACAGAATGATGCAATGAGTTCTAGCACCATGCACAGGGCAAATTGATGTAACAAATAAAAAAAACAATTTTCCCCGTCCGTGGCTCAACTCGAACCATGCAAGGTAGCTGTTTGGCTTCGATCGAGTTTAACAAGGGTCGTGGGGCGCATGAAACCACAGTAGGCTTTTGAACAGGTGGGGAGGGAGGGGGGGGAGGGGGCGCAGTCTCCCTCAACAGATTTGAACTCACCTTCTAAAATGGGCCTTGCGCCTTTGTCACGAGGCCTTTTTTCCTGCATCGCAAAGAGGAAAGAAAACATTGTATTTTCGCCTTTAGAGTAGCTTTGCTCTTGGCAGGCAATGTTTATCCTCAGCATGAGGAGGTAGCAGTTGAACGTTGCAGTGATCTAGCAGTTGAACGTTGCAGTGAACGTTGCAGTGAACGTTGCAGTTGAACGTTGCAGTTATCTAGCAGTTGAACGTTGCAGCTGAACGTTGCAGTGATCTAGCACAACTGAAATGAAACGCCTTCACACTCGCTGGCGTATGCATCGATCGAAGAGAAATGAAGGAATGCTCAAGTCGGCAGGTTTGAGTCGCGTTGATTTATTTCCTCTCTGCGGTCACATCTCTTCTTCCATGACACTGCACAGAGCAGAACTTTGTTTGGATGGTTTTAGCCCCACCCCTCCCCCTCTCGTATCTTATTTTATTTCCAACGAAAAGCTGGCATCTAGTGCTCATTGACATCATAGCATAAGTTTCTTTTTTTTCTTCTTCCATTGATCACTGGCCCAAGCATGCTAATATTCCAGCAATTGGCAAGAGCAAAACAGCACCCACAAGTGGAAACATGCACTACCTGAAGGACCTACAGACTCGCAGACAGAAGGACATCATTGGTTGTTATGAAACTGTCTGCGTACGGTCTTTACGGTGGTAATAAAGGGATCTTTGTGAATCTTCACCACGGAGAAGTGAAATTATTATTGTTAACATGATTGTGTTCACTTGAGTCATCAAGCAATTTAAAGCCAGGTCGATTATGCCAGTTGTAAGTAGCTAATTCATTTCGATTTGACAGGTGATGGAGTACTGCTCTCGTGGTCGGCTGTCTAACGAGCTTGCTCATCATGGTGAGAACTACTCGCTGGACAGAGTGTTTTCACTGGCCGAGCAGGTGGCGAGCGCCATGACTTACTTGGAGATGAGGAACATTGTCCACTGTGACCTCCGCGCTCGTTCAGTCTACCTCATCACGCCAGAACAGGTAAAAAACGCTGCCAAGATGTTTCAACTGGCATTTCACCGTCATTTAGTGGTACCATTATTCACTGGTCAATAAAACATTATTCACTGGTCATTAAAACATTATTCACTGGTCATTAAAACATTATTCACTCGTCATTAAAACATTATTCACTGGTCATTAAAACATTATTCACTGGTCATTAAAACATTATTCTTCTTTGTGTGTGTGGCGAGCTGTCTTTGTCATTGTTCTTGAGAACACATTCGCTGTTTTCGCTGTTTTCGCTATGGTGCATGATAGGCAGTCTATCGAAATAGACTAGTAGTATCCTATAAACCTATAAACCCACATGGGCTCAATATTCCTTTGAGGAGTTGTGCATGATTACGGGCTTTCATCGATCTCAGAAATTGTTTGCAACACCAACCTGATACTTGTCAGTGTAACCAAGACTAGTTACTGCAATGGCACAAGGATCAATCCTCCTAGTCATCCGAGACTAGTTACTGCAATGACATTTTAACAAAGATCAATCCTCCCAGTCATCCGAGACTAGTTATTGCAATGACATTTTAACAAGGATCAATCCTCCTTATAGTCGTCCGAGACCAGTTACTGCAGTGACTTTTTCACCAGGATCAATCCTCCTCGAGCCATTTTACGTCTAGTTTACCTTTTCAGTTATTGTCATGTTGCTAGCTCTTAACGCTCTCGATGGCTTGAGAACTTCCACGTCTTACTGAGCACCTCCTTTGATAACTTTCTTTATTGGCCTTCTTCTTTGCAGTGCAAAGTTGGCGACTTTGGGCTTCTTCGACAAACTTCGGTCAGTGGCATGCACGACACGTACGCTCAGCCTGACGACATGGCACGGGGGAAGATCTCCTACCAGTGGTGAGCTGATCTGCAAAAAAAAAAAAAAGAAAGCAATGTCCGTGACAAAGCTTGCACGTAATGAAATGTGATTAGTGTGTGATGCAGCCGTGTGCGATTAGTGCACCGGACACACTGCATGGTATGACTTGCACTATGAATAAGTTAATGAGAATGGTGCGACATTGCGTTCTTGAGCTTTCCTGGAACAGAGTAAGTTTTCGTTTTCTGTAAGAAAGGTGAAATGCACCCTGTTTTTGGTTTCTCACAGGGCAGCGCCTGAGGTCTTTAAAACGGGCGACTCGACTCACAAGTCTGATGTTTGGAGTTTTGGTGCATTGCTATGGGAGATGTTTTCTCATGGTGACATTCCGTGGGCCAACTACAATGGCATGCTGGTAAGGCCACATTGAGACCAAGGTCTGAAAACCTTTTATCTCCCTTGTGGCACGCTCTTCCAAACATAAAGTAGATGCATTACCAGACTTCTTCTCTTCTTGTGCTTTGCTGTAAACGTGATACGTAGACCAATTAAAACAAATTTGTTGTTTATCTGGAAATTTCAAAAACGTCAGGCGGGCAGATTTCAACTTTATCTTTTCTGTGACATGTATGCCCACGTGCAAGGGGAGGTCCCTTAAAAATTTTGTGGTCCACGTGGCACAGCAACCATGGCTTGACGATCCGAGCCCACTGCACAACTTGAGCCTCAACAAAAGGCATGTCGCTGCCAAGAAAGTCTGCCAAGCTAGAGCTACTGCCAAAAAGGATGCCGCAATCGGCAAGAAGTCGACAACTGAATCATGAGTCATGCGCGGGCATGTCACAATGCACCGCGCATATATGCATGAAGGGGTCAGCATTTAGGGGGGAAATATTGTCGGCAAAAAAAAGATAAAATTTCCCGAGTAGGTGCCAAAATTGAGGCAGGCGGGGGCAATGAACTTCTGTTTTACTCGGCCTAAGAAACCCTGGGAAGATTTAGTGCCATGCGGTGATGCTAACTTTGGAGCTTGTATGATGGCTCATCGGCAATGATAAAAGAGAATGCTTTGTCTTAGTGGAATGTTGGCGAAGGTTTCACTTGAAAAGGCCCTACAGTTAGCCCAGTTGGCAGATTTGTCTCCGTGGCATGTCTTGCATGGGCAGTTTCTTCCTTCCCTGTTCTGTGTTCAGATTTTGCAGGAGATTGATTTGCCGAAGAAAAACAGGCTTGCCAAACCATGTCACTGCTCGCCTGACCTGTACGCTCTCATGCACAAGTGCTGGACTCATGACCCGACTGACCGGCCTCACTTTTCTGCGCTGGAGTCTTTGCTTGAGGAGGTACAAGATCACACTTTCTCCATGCTGTCGATGTGTCCACCATGTGTGTGGTGTATGTAGTTCATACAATGACACACACCTGTTTCGACCGGATGCTTGGTACGAACCTAGTCATTTTGGAGTTTGTCTAAGGTCCTTGTGTTTCTGCGGGTGTGCACAGTGTCGACTTCAGAAGGCAACGGTGCTGTCAAGTGAGACGATATTCGGCAACGAGTCCATGCTCACTCTTCGACCTGCCGAGACCATCACTATCCTCGATAAGTACGCCTACCCACGACGAAGCTCATTCATTTCAAGCCAAAATAGCTTACGTTATATCAAGCTGAATAGCTCACTTCAATTCAAGCTAAAGCAGCTAAAGCAGCCTACTTCAATTTAAGCGAAAGTAGCTCACTTCAGTTCAAGCGAAAACTTGAAGTTGGTCAAGCTTCATTTACTAAGAATAATAGGTTTGGAAATGTCAACTATGTAGGCTCAATGCAATTGTTTGGGTACGAGCTACAAGCTCCAATACCCGGGTATCTTCGCAGTGTCAGCATAGGGCCCAACTCTTCCTCTCCTTTCCCTCCAGATCTCACGAGATCTACTGGTTCGGTCAGAACTCAGACAATGAGTATGGCGAGTTTCGCAGCGATTCCGTCCGTCTCATCAAGGAGAGCAAGCCAGACACACCCACCAGAAGTAAGCGACATCAAGAAGAATTGAAAATAGAATTGAAGAAACAAAAAATGGCAGAGAATCGTCAAGAATAAAAAGAGGAATAAGCATGCAAAAAACAAAAAGAAAATTTTTTAATTCTGCAAGAAATTGGAAGGCAGTGGCTGGTAAAATCGGTTAGATCAATTTGGTCAATATTGCAGTCTCCTTTTCACAAATTCAGCGATGAAAGAAGTCGATGAAGTTTCGTGACCTGACATTTCATTGGATGTAAACTTATGCATGAGAAACTTAAGTGTGTTGTTGACTGGAAGGAGTAAGACAATGAGGAAAACAAAAAATTATTTTTCTTGGAGACGGATGGAATTGAATTTCTTATTGACTTGTGGTTTTTGTTTGATTGTTGTCTCTCAGGAAAGAAGCCACGGCCAACACCTGCTGGGTAAGATTGCAGATTATTGTAAATATTGGCCGTATGCAAATTTTAAGCTGATGTAAGATACCTGGCAAAGTTTCATACTGTACTATACACCAAGAGGAAAGGCGCCAGGCAAAAAATCAAAGGGGACTTCCCCTTTGCACAAGAAACATCCTTCCCTTGACGCAAAAAAGATATTCTAACGTTACGAATCTTTTCAGGCTATTTAGTATGCTGATTGATAGTACAAGCATCGCAAAAAAGGCTTTTTTCTTACTAAAATAATAGACCTTTAATCGTAATATGCAAGTCTCCTAACACAAGCGAGAGGTAGCAGGAAAATGCAGTAAAACGTTGGGTACAAAGCGATGGTGCTGAAGCACAGAGCAGACAAGTATGAGCTAAGCAGAACACTTGCTAAGATTCAGGCTTCAACCTTGCAAAAAAAAGAACATTTAATATTCATTAATCATTAAGACACATATTGGTATAAACAAAGACGTAATGTTGCTAGCAAATCAGTCGACTAGTTCTTTATGTGGCAACCTAGTTGGAAAAATTAGAACTTCAACATGTCAGAGCCTGCATAGAATTTCCATGCATTCAAAAAAATGTTTATTTTCCTATTTCGTAATGTTAAAGGGATCAATCAGTGTTGTTGCGCCAAATACAGTGGGGGTACATTTTAGGGTGCTAAAAGATTGCAGGTTTTAAATCACAAAGGCCGTCAGCAGAATACCATAGGAATTATAGGTTTAAATGACTCTACCATATACGATTATGTATGTAGAGGCAGTACTGGAGACACGCCAACAACGGACTACGCCATCAGCGGTCCAACCGACTTTTCCCACCGCTTCCACATGGATGCCAGCTCAACACTGAGTGAGGACCAAATCAAACGGTGAGAGTGATGTACGCCGGCCTCGGTGTGTAATTTTCTATGTACTTGTACTTTACATAGTTTGAAGTGGATTTAGTATTGTACGCAGCTGTCTCGAACTGAATTCTTCAGCTTTTTCTTGAAATGCATTCCTCAGCTTTTTCTTGAAATGAATTTCTCACCTTTTTGACCTTAGAAATAGATGTATTTGAATGAAGGAGTTGAGGTCCTGTCTGTTTCGTTTCTTCTTGTTTAGAGCCATCGCACTCCTAACTTCACAAACCAAGGGTCAAGCAACTGCATGTAAGTGACCATCGGCCAGGGCTTGTTTTTGACTTCCTGCAGATTACCCCCCCCCCCCTCTCTCTCTCTCTCTCTCTCTCTCTCTTTCTCTGTGACTCTCTATGGCTCTCTCTCTCTCTCTTTCTCTCTCCCTCTCTCCTTCTCTCTCCCTCTCTCCTTCTCTCTCCCTCCCCCCCTCTCTCTCTCTCTTTCTCTCACTGCCATTGAGCCAAGAGTACCACTGTACCACTTCAGTTCTTCTCCTAGTCCAGGAAGTAATTCCTCTAAATGTTCTTTTTCATTCCAGTCTGATCGGACACCAATGGAATACGCGAGGCATCTTCTACGCACAGAAATGCTCCACATGCTGCAGTGAAAACCAATATGGATGTCTGACATGAACAGTTCTCAACTGGAATGGTGTAAACAGGTTGTCAACAGTTCAAATGCAACGATGTCTCATGTTACATAGAAGAAGAGTGAGAAGAGTCAAGTTTTCATAATTAGAAGCACTTATCACATCCCAATCGATGTGTCTATTTATGTTTCCTGTTCACGGACGTTTTACTTAGGAATCATGTGATTACTTTTCTTGTTCGTGTATGTCTACATCAACATTGCATGGCTGGTGTGTAAAGTACCGCAACTTTTTGTCTCCGGATTCTATTAAGCTAGTCATTTCCTCTCACAGCAGCTTCACACTGCAGAATGACTTTTGAGATTTCATCCAATTACTGCATAAAGAAAACTGTTTTGTTGACAGACTGTGTGGGTTGACGGGACAACAAAAGGATATTTGAAATGATTCAGAATTCTATTGCAACTGTCTCTGTGTGTCAAATGCAAGTTGTAAAATGTCACAAACTATGTAACTTTGGTACTTAGAACGATGTCGTACGCCGAAACAGGCTTTCGTTTTATTTCTTCATCTCTTTCACCATAGACGTCGTTGAACAAAACTTTTTGTAAGTTTGAGTGTTCGTATGACAAAGTTTGTCCAGTTGCATAGTTTCACTGCGGCTGAGGAACGAAAGAGCTAGGAAACGAATTGTTCGGGTGCGAGGTCATCTCGCCGAGGGGTTGTTGCTAAGACAGCCATCATAGCTATCGGTGCGCTTGCGCGTCTGCGTCTGCTTCATCATAGTTTGGTCTTTGTCTGACTTGCCTTACCTTTTTCTGCTCTGCCCTTCCCACCCTCCCTCCACTGCCCTCTCTTCTTGTCAGCTCATCACTATTACCACAATTCTTTGCACACAGCCACATTATCACCATGGACACTATCACCATGTGGGTGAACCAGTTTTAGTTATCTTTGGTTTTTCCCTGGTGTGTGTTGGCTTTTTCCCCATCGGCTGGTTAGGCAACCAGCTGTAAGTTTATTTACATTAATCTGTAGATAGTTCACCTCTGGCCTGTAGCTGCAGAAGTTATGTGTGACAAGCTGTCCTGTGAACTCCTTTGGCATTTGGCATTGTTCCATTCCTTGCTTCTACCAGCTATGTGTGACATCTTCGGCATTGTTGTATTCTAGCTTCTCACACCAAAAGACCAACTACATCCTCTAGGATAGGTGGTGCGTGCGTCACCTGTTTGCATCCTCTTGGCACTACCAGAAAAGCATCGTTTTCAAGCCTTGTATATGATCACCCACAAGTAGGCTTGTGTGAAAAACTCGCTGAAAAAACCTTGAAACTGCTGGAGGCCTAAGAGCTAAAAATTTTGCAAAAGCTGTTAGAGAAGTAAAAGGAAAACTAAATATTTGAAAATTGTTAGAATAGATACATTCGAAATTGCTGGGCCATCCAGCTTTTGGCTCATGCTAGCTAGTTGATTTGAGATTTCTGGGAATTTCATTGTTCGTGACAAACTGCCAATTGCGGTCATCATGCATGATCATGGTCATGTACAACATCCCATACACGTAGGCCCCGCATGCTTGTGTAGAAGAGAATGACCTGCACTTCTGCTGTCTGTGTGTGTGTGTGCGTGTGTGTCTGTAGGAACCAATGCTACGTCAAAGAAACAGAACCGAGCATCATAAATTAAACAATGTTTGAATCCCACTCCAAGCTGTAAAGGAATGTTCAAACATGAATAAACTGGGCATTAGGCTGAGCTTTAATTCCGATGTACTAAAGGACAAGCCTACCCACACGCCTCTATATGCCTCAGGCCAACACTTGCCAGCTTTCTGGCCAAGTTTATTTGAACTCTTTTGACAATGATTTTTCTCTTTCTGTGCTCCTCTTCCCCTTCTGGGCTTTGCGTTTAGGAAAGAAAAAGTGGATTCTAAAGTTTGGGGGCAGAGACTAGCTGTGGATAGTAGATCTACATGCCAAGTCCCCCCACCACTACCACCAGGAATTTTGGAGCTTCCAAAATTTATCCAGCCAGAAAGCTGGCACCAGGTGGCCTAAGGCCACCATACTCAGTGACTTACAGACACTGCCGAATGGAAGCTTGCTGCCACATTTCTCAATAGATCGAGGGCTCTCTGACTAGAATTAAAAGTTTTGAAATAATATTTATTAAAACTGGATTGCCCTAGAAGAATACGCTCTAGATTTGGAGTCTGCATTGTGTGCCATTTTGCGACAAGCCTGGCCACATGAGAAAAGATTGCTTTGAGTGCAAAGAGTGGCTGGAGCAGACGTCAATGAAGCCTGCTTGTGCTGTTCAGTCATCGAAGCATTCGTCTGCTGGTGAGTGGATTGGTCATGACAATTGTTTGTGCATTGCATTTCGGACCTGTCTAGTAGTTGGCTGCCTCGCGTGTGTGTAGACATCAGTGAGCCAGCATCAGCAATGTTTTGCGTCTGTGGTCGACACTGGTTCTTCCAGTACACTTGTCACTTCTTCCGTCATGGAGGAGCTTCGGGTGAAGTGCAACAGGTCACCGTTGAGTTCTGATGACTTTAACTCCTTGGACACCAATCCCCTACCCGTGTTGAGAGTTACAGAACTGATGTTTTGTTGCCGAGATTTGGATGGTCCTGCTTCCATCTCGTCTGTATCCATCCAAGCCCTCATTCTGCCAGAGCTATCCATCATCGTGGCTGATGTTTTAATTTGCAGTGATTTCGTCTCTGCTAGTGATGGTTTGCAGCTGCAGTATGGCGATGATGGAACCCTTGTCCAGGTTTCCTTAGGCGGCGCTGCTTCATCCACACCGAAGACTACTCCAACTTCTGTCTGCTCAGTACAGACCCCTAGCGTGAACGAATCCGCTGTGATCGTGAAGGACACGTTTGCACTGCACGTTGCGGTGCCGCAGGATGGAGATGATGCCGTCCTCTAGATTGACGATGGCGAATTTCGCTGGTCAGCAGAGCACAAACACTGGGTTGTGAAGTGGATTTAGGGCTCAGGTGAAGCACCCAGCACCCGGATCGGCTCAGGGATTGGCGAATATGCAAGGAAGTAACTGTACTGCCGTGCAAGGTGCTATATTCATGAAAGCAGTGGATGAGTGGGTGGACAAGGGCTGGCTGGTAGAGCATGATCAGGCCATTCATTGGACGCCAGCATGTGTGCTGCCCCTGATGGCGGTAGTTCAGGAGCACAAACCGTCTACACCTGGGCGTCTGGTACTTGACTACCGCGGTCTGCGCAAGCTTCTGCTCTGTAATCCAGGGACGGAGAGTCCTCTTTGGGAGGAGACATTGCGGAAGTGGAGACAAAAAGATGTGGCACCTTATGACATGTTGGATATGTGCAAGGCAAACCTCCAGGTGCACGTAAGCCCAGGCTCCTGCGCTACCAGACCGTTGTGTGGAGAGGAAAAGTGTACGTGATGACACACGTGGGTTTCGAGCTTTCCGTCGCGCCAAGTTGTATAAATCTGATCGTCAGGTATGTGACACGGTCCTTACCTGATGTTGACAATAATGTAGACGACTTGATGATGCCAAGAGGTCAGACGCAAATCGTCCGTGTTTGGTCCATCTAGTTCAGCTTGCCAATGAAGCCGTAAGAGCAACTTTTGTCGGCGCGTGTTCTCAGCTTGCAGCTCAAGGAGTCATCGGCTGGTGATGTTCATTGGTCAAGGTGAGACTCCAGCAGCATTGATCATCCGGCTGCATCACTGACAAAGCGTGAGCTTTTCTGCTGGCGTGGGCAGCTCACAGGCCACTCCTCGGTTGGCTCTAGGCTGCGTGTCCACTGCAGTTGGCTGAAGCGTCTCTAATGCGACGAAGCGGTAGACTGGGACAGCTGGGTGTCCGAATAGCTGTACCAGCTTTGTACAAGTTTGTCAAAGAAACTACAACAGTGTAATCCTGTGAAAGGTGTGTGGAATGCTATTCCATCTGATGGCAGTGTCTGGTAAGTATGGTGCAATGCATCTGACATTGTGCATGATGCTGCATTGACTCTAGATGGCAACGTTGTAGAAGACTGCGCATGGTTGTGCGAGGCGAAAGACAAATGGCACATCAACCTTGCTGAGCTGGAAGCTGCTGTCCAAGGTATCTCTCTAGCAGGTAAGTGGCAAGTCCAAAAGCGGCAGCTCATGACGGACTCAAAGACAACTGCTGGTTGGTTGTCACAGCTCCTGAAGAATACACGCCGCATGAAGACGAGCGGTTTGCATGAGTTGCTGGTTCAGCGTTGGCTACAGATAATCGACGACATGGTTGAGATGCTTGGTTTGACCATTTTAGTGGTGTGGGTCCCGTCAGAAAATAACGTCGCAGATGCTCTGATTAGAGTCCCAAAAGAGTGGCGTGATCATTCCTAGTCATCTGGGTCCGGTGAACTCAAGGAAGTTTCAGCATTAGTGTCGCCTGCTCTTGCAAGTCCGTTGACCATTGATGAGAGCCGAGAAGCTCAAAGAGACTGCGTCGAGTTATCGGAGGTCGTATTACAGCGTCAGAAAGTTGAGAAAGTCACTGCTCAGTCTCCTGGGAAAGTTCGCAACAAGCTCATTCTAGGGGACGTTTTGCTCATGCGAAGTGGGGAGTTGCCACTGCATGGTGTTGTCACAGTGCCTGTTTATCCTGCCGCTTTTCAGCATCGAGCAGTGCAAGGTACTCATGTCAATTCAGGCCATGCTTCCTGGCAGTTGACATATGAGTTGTTACATGCCAAGTGCTACTTCCCAAAGATGGCAGCAATCTGTGCAGAGCATGTGAAGTGCTGTTCACCATGCGGCCGTCGCAGTGCCAAGTTAGGTCCAGTGGCTGAGCATACACGTACGTGCTAACATTCCTGGTCACCCATGGGAGGAAGTCACAGCTGACATGCTTGAGCTTGGCACTGATTGAAGCCACAGGTAGTCTACCACTGTGGGCTTGGTATTGTTGATTCATTCTCGAAGTGGGCAGAGGTTGTTCCCATTCCTCGCCATGATGCCAAGTCTGTTGCAAATGCATTGGTGAGCGGTTGCCTTCAGTGGGGCCTGCCAGAGATCGTCCGTCTAGACAACGTCTAGGAGTTGGCCAATGCTATCGCCAAATCCTTGTTTTGGTAGTTTGGCGTACGAGTGCGTAGTGGTGCCATCCGTCATCCACAATCACTACGATCAGCTGAGCGGTTCAATGGGACATTGCTTACCATGATACGCAAGGTTCTTCAAGACTCGTCAACATGGACAGGGCAGACCTGGGCATTTTACTGTTCTACTATCGGAATAGTCTGCACTCTGCAACCAGCATTTTACGGATAGAGGCGAAGTTTGGTTGGCCATCGCGTCATGTGATTGTTGAAGCACATCCTCAACCTGTTCCATTGAGCGCTCGGGTCGCTGAGTTGGCGGCGAAATGCGCCAATTTTCGAGACTTCATTGACACCAAACGGTTGGCAGCCAATTTTCTGGAGAAGTCGACGAGGTATCCTCACGAAGTCGGAGAAGACGTCTTCTTGTAGCGTCCAGATCGTAAAAGTTTGTCTCACCGTTCGAGTCTGGCTGATATGGGTCAACCATCGTCTCACCATCCACCGTTCGCATATGCCATATCGTCTATGGCTCTACTCATGAGAAGATGGTGAATGTCGATTTGCTGAAGCCTGATTTCACCCAAGATGATGTCACTCCTCCAGACAACCATCTAGCTACAGCTCAGGAGCTGAATGACAAGGATTCCTAAGTACTAGCATTGGTATTTGGCTTGGAGGGACAAGATGGATGTCCGAATAGATGGCGCGATTGTTCTTCCCTTCAGTGGCTGGTGCACTACAGAGACTAACCAACTGCCTGATGTTACCAGGTGGTGGGGTGTAGAAGACTGTTCTATTGGTATGTTAACAATCATTAAGCTCTCTAAAATGTGTTATATTGTTATGGTAATGTTGTTTTGTGTTATCTTCCTTCAATGTGTTGTTATGGTAATGTAGTGTATAGTTGCACATGTGCGCGTAACGCCATTTTTCGTCGCACCAT
>JAOWAR010004032.1:0-14073 GCA_028571005.1 Clathrina lutea
TTATCTAAAGGGAAGTCAAAGGCACAACATCCTCGCTATTCCATTGGAGATCATGTCAGAATAGTCAAGTTCAAACGCCACTTTGAGAAAGGGTACATGACGAATTGGAGCGAAGAAGTCTTTATCATTGATCAAGTTCTACCCACTTCTCCCATAACTTATCAGATCAGGGATCTAATGAATGAACCTATCATTGGCAGTTTCTATGAACAACAATTGCAAAAAACTACTCAGACCACATTTCGAATTGAGAAAGTCATAAGAAAAAGGAAAGACAAAGCTCTCGTGAAATGGAAAGGCTACCCCCCAAAATTCAACACATGGATACCATTGTCCGACTTGGAAAAATTGTAATTTTTATATTCAAATTATGAAAGTGTGTTTAATGAGTGAAATGTGTGTTTAATGAAACTGTGCAAGGAGTGAATATGAGTGAAACTATGTACCTGACTATTTTAAAAGTTAACATTGAGACCTGATGTGTGTGTTGTATGTATATGATGTATTTAATCAAATAATGTGAGCACCTGACTGTTTAAAAAGTTAACTGTGATGTCTGATGTGAGTGCAATGGGTGGTGTGGGTGAAACGGGTGTGGGTGCAATGGGTGGTGTGGGGGGAATGTCTTTGTGCCCAAAGGCAAGGGTGTTGACACCGTCAGCTAGAATATAGCGTTTCGAGTCGAAGGGGGAGAGGGCAATCTTGTTGACGGTCTCACCGTATAAACGATGTGCGTGCGATCATAGACCTGCCATGTTTCTGTGGTACAGCTCCTGGTTGACGAGACAGTTGCGGTAGTCTGTGTGGCTGATGGTCTTCTGCAGAACTGCCTTCTTCACTCCCTTCGCCCTCTTGCCGCTCTCCTCACCAGTGTAACTGTACATTTTACTCCGCAAGCTGACGAACTCTGTGAGGATCCTGCCTCCAACCTCGTCCTTCATCTTGCCAATGACCTTGTTAGCATTGCTAAAGAGAGAATGGTCAGTTGGATAATTACTGGTGTCGTACTCTGTGCTTATAGCACCCATATCGCGGTAAATATCCTGTGTATACACTTGTAATATGAGGCTGTCGGTGTCGGTATACAGCAGTCGAACACCACCATCAGGATAGCGAGGGCATAACTTGTTGTAGAAGAAGTCATACATGAGATGCTTCGATAGATCCAAAACACACATACCAACATAGAGGGGTTTGTTCAGCATGACACTTGTTTTCCGATTCTCCACACCCACAACACATCGGCTTTTAAACAAATCATCATGTTCACCTGCCTCTTCAGCTTCATCAACAATCATGTCATCTTCCTCCTCCTCCTCCTCTACTTCCTCTCCAAAAATAATGAAGCGCTTGAATGTTGGCTGTGCAATTAATTTTAGAATTTTTTTCCTCTGATTAGGAGCCTGCAAGACTTCGATGTTCATGCGCTTACGCACGTTCTCCATCGTTTTACCGTAGACCTAAACACACACACACACAAAAAAATTACGTAAGACTAGCTAATATGCACACAAGGATAAAAAATTATGTAACACTTGTATAACATACACACTAGGATAAAAAATTACATTAGACTAGGATAACACTAGGATAACATGCACATAAGACTCGGACAACACTAGGATAACATGCACATAAGACTAGGATAATACTAGCATAACATGCACACAAGACTAGGATTAGACTATCATAACAAAAAATTACGTAAGACTAGGATAACACAAGACTAGAATAACATACACACGAGAATAAAAAATTACCTAACACTAGGATAATACTAGCATAACAAAAAATTACGTAAGGATAAGACTAACATAAGGCTAGGATAAGAATAGCATAACATTAGGATAAACTTACAGCGCTGTTCATGAGTTTGTATAGGTCTTTCTCAAAGTCTGTTGTTGCTCGCTTCCTGAGGTCCGTGTTCATGTTGATGTAGGGTTTCATCCACGGAGACTGCTGAAACTTTAGGGCTCTGTGGAAGGTTGTCATTTTCAATCAGAGTTGGGTATACAGCTGTAGGTTCCGGTAGTGTAAAATGTATCGTTCTTTGTTCATAAGGTTCGGTGACAACTTCGGTACTCCTAGCCCAGAACATTTCAATTTGTCCAGCAGCTCTAGTTGGTACTTGGAGAGCATCTCTCGTGTTGTAGCTAACCGTTCAGGCGCCAACGGGTAGTCGTTGTGTGCACAATGAAGCTCGGAGGGATACTCGAGATCAGCCTGTGAGCATAACAGAAGGTACCAATGTAATCAGATATAACCAATCAGATATAACCAATCAGATATAACCAATCAGGTATAACCAATATAACCATAATTACCTCCAGAATGTAGCCGATGTCGGAATCCTCAGGGAGTTCCAATACACGTTGCAGGAGTTGGGGAGAAGACTCGACCTGTGAAACATAAAGACGTACACCAATTAATTACTGCATATTGTAAACACACATTGTAAAAATACTTACCCATTCAAAACCTCCTGTGGGAAGTGTCTGAGACATTGCCCATCCATATAAATTGTTGGCATCAAAGTACATGATGTACGATGAGGGATTGTTAGAATCATAGTCCTCCATGTATGTGTTGTTTGCTTAAGCATGACGTTGACTGACCATTGAAATCCCACCTCTCATTCCCCGTTCAATAAACAGATGCTGATCCACGTCCGTTAAAAGCTCAAGACTGACATTTGTGGTTCTCAACAGAGCATCCCATGCAAATCCTAGAAAAGATCAAAAGTTTTGAGCACACATGCAATACATGCAATACATGCTAGGAACATACTAGGATAGACATACATGTATGCAATACGTGCTAGGAACATACATGCAATACACTAGGAACATACATACAACACATGCTAGGGATAGACATACATGGTAACGTAATGTAATTCGCGGGGTCCAGCTTATAAGTGGACAGAGCGGTTTTCTGGAAGTTCTCAAAGACATCAGTTAGAAGATAAACATCCGTCTTAAGGTAGAAGTCATGGTAATCACCCAGAGTACGACATCCACAGGTGTCCCACACAGTTCTAGCATGCTCGTAATCTGAGTCAGAGATGCTAGAATCACTCAGCTTGGAAAAAAAACATTGACTGCTCCGGAAGGTTAACCTCATCAAATCTTGAAAATGCATTCATGTATTCATAAGGGTAAACACCCTTCTGCATCAAAAGTTGACAATGAGGCAAGGTAGAGGTCAGATGAAATGCATCCTCAGGAGTAGAGTTGACTAACTTCTCCAGGGAAGCGTTCAGGAATTGCATTGAATCAATGAAACGGAATTGGTTCCAGGTAAATGAAAGAAATTTTTCCATGTTGTTTGGAGTAACCTTAACCTCGCCTATTGTTCTTGTCCTTGTCTGACCATTCTTATCAACATACTGCTTCTGGTACGCAGTCTTACCGAGGGCAGAGACTAAAAAATGCGAATCATACCATCGTAAGTTGTGAAACACAACAGGAGTTACCTGCTGCCGAGGATCGATTTTGAGGCTGAGGTTGCACTCATTGTGTGCAGCACCTCCATATTGACCTGTGCACAGAAACAAGCAAACACAAAGCACACACACACACACACACAAAGCACATATATAAAGGATATTTAACACAAAGCATATTTAACACAAAGCATATTTATCACAAAGCATATTTATCACAAAGCATATTTATCACAAAGCATATTTATCACAAAGCGTATTTATCACAAAGCACACACACACACACAAAGCATATTTAACACAAAGCATATTTAACATACCTGTGATGTGGTCGTGATCGCAAACCTTCCAATTGTCTTCTGTGAAGCATTGGTCGCAGACGTAACGACGGTCAGCGTTCTTGAACTCCTCTTCTTGTTGAGAAGTGATGAGCATTTTCCTCTTGTTGTTGAGGTCGAAGAAGATCTTCGTCTGCACCTTCTCCAATTTCTGGAAGAACTGCTCGATACAGTCTTCCCCACGGTAGAACCATTTGTCCGTAACCACACCATCTGAACGCACAACAGCAAACCCTACACTACACGGAACATGTTCCGTGTCCCTCACAGTCTTACTCCCAGAGGCATCGGGAATCTCTTTGACTAGGGCTTCAGTGTCGGCATAGATGGCATAAGGACATTTCAATGATTTACCATGGTTTTTGAACGTAAGCAGTGGATCTTCAGGCATGTTAGTCACAATGGGCTCAGACACTTCTCGGCATAAACACTCATGTTTATCCAGAGTCTGCTGCGTGTTGAATGATGCCAAACATTTCATGCAAAAGTACTTCTTATGCTGATGCATGTTCTGGTGGTAACATAAACGAGAGAAGTCCTTGATCCACACATAATGAGATGTACCGTTGCGATCCAACAACAACAAATTGATGACACGATCAGAACTGCAGAAAAAAGAAAAAGAATTTTTACTCGTACTGAACAAGAGTTCCACTCAACAGCCACAGACACTTACCGGTTTGAGAGATACAGCGAGCGTAATGTCTCGCCGTATCCGAAGACGTTGATCGACAAATTGTTTTGCCTTTCGACCTTCGGAATATCTCCCAGCGGACTTGGAAATTTCACACCTGCAAACAAATAAAGACAAACAATAAGGACAAACAAATAACAAGAAAAAAAAAGAAAGACACAAGAACGATACGAAAACAAGGACAAAGAACAATAACAACAATGATACCTGTGAAATCCAGCTCATCCGCAAACGGCTCGTACTTGGTGACACGGTCAGGATGCTGGCCGTGTGGCACAGGGTGTAGCGCACTCAGAATCACCCACATCAGGCAACGGTTATCGCTGTTGTTCACATTCAAGCACGCTCGTTTAGCCTTAATTGAGCTCAGGAGGCAGATCCACATAGCTGCTTCGTGTCAGCGGTTGATATTTCCCAATGTCCAGAAAGATGGCATTCACGCGCTTCAATTGCCACCCGGAGCCGAAACGTGTCCATTCGTCCACCTTTTGGTCAATCTGCCCGAAGGCAGACGACAATGCCTCCTCGATGTCCTCCAGAGACAAGATCCTCGCCGCTCGACTTCGGAAGTAAGGCCGAGAAACCTCATTGTTCCCAAAGAGGCTCTCCTTCTCCAGTTCGGGTTGGACAGTGGGGGTCCGCTTGAATTGATGAGTTGACAGCTCCTCGTTGAGAAGGCTTGTCATTTCATCATGAAGCGACGAGAAGATCAACGTGAGATCGTTGGATACTGCGAAGAAAGACAGGCATTAGTTTTTCGATCGATCGTAAAGATTCGAAAGCAAGACTTACCTTGAGGATAAATCTTGAAGACTTTCAGCAGAAAGTCGGGCACGGATTTAGCCAAGAAGAATGGCCGCTTGGCTGCCGGTTCGAAAGCAGAAGAAGATGAACGTCTCTTTGAAGCCATGATGCTAAAAAACGTGAGACAGGTAAACACGAAGGAACACGATGTGAACGTGAGTCAACTGTACGAAGCAGGAACACGATGTGATGCGATGCAAATGAAGCTGCCTTTTTGTTGAGCGCGCGTGCACGCGAGCGCACATGTACTACACCGTAGTACATAAGCAGTTACTGTCTACGTGCACGTGTAGTACAGGAGAACTGGCACTGCGGTGAACCCCGTAAGGCACTCGTTCTGGTGTCACCATGAGATTGTGTGTAAGCGCATGAGCGCGCTCGCATGTCGTACAGCGTGCCGTAGTGAAACTGACACTGCGGTGAACCCCGTAGGGCACTCGTTTTGGTGTCGACATGAGATTGTGTGTAAGCGCATGAGTGCGCTTACATGTCGTACAGTAATTCGTACTATGGTGCCAGCGCATGTAGGCATGTCGTACAGCAGACTGTAGGAGAACTGACACTGCGGTGAACGCCGTAGCGCACCCGTTCTGGTGTCTCCATGAGACTGTGTGTCAGCGCACGCGTCCCTCATGTAGCCTAGCAACTCGTACTGTGGTGCCAGCGCATGTAGGTATGTCGGACAGCAGACCGTAGTAAAACTGACACTGCGGTGAGGGCCGTAGGCAACTCGTTCTGGTGTCGGCAGACGGGGACCAGTGTGATGAGAGGCTACACGCAGTCATTTTGTCAATAGGGCTTCTGGGTGTCAGATCTCTACGTGGTGGTCAGAATTTCGGTTTTAAGAAATACGGAGTATTTGTCGAGTGAGGCATTGAAAGCAGGGCTTTCGATGGCGGGCTTCAAAGTGAATAGACGACTGGAGACTGTCGATCGACGGATAAACAGGGATTTTCGTGCCGATAAGGATCGGTTGAGAAAGAAGGATTCAGCGTCGATTGGAGAATTAGTAGGAGTGAGGAATCGAAAGCTGAGCTTTGGACGGCGTGGTCAAAGTGAACAGACGACTGGAGACTGTCGATCGACGGATAAAAAGGGATTTTCGTGCCGATAAGGATCGGTTGAGAAAGAAGGATTCAGCGTCGATTGGAGACTTAGTAGGAGTGAGGAATCGAAAGCTGAGCTTTCGACGGCGTGGTCAAAGTTCGACTTTGAGGTGGACCTTTGATCAACGACCGGAGAGAATTGATGGAGATTACACAATTTTGTTGTGCTTGACGAAAGCGGGTGTTCAGAAATTCAGGTTCGATTTCAGAACGGGGTGCTTTCATGAGAAGCGAGGATTTCCCTTACTTTCAAAATTATTGAATCCTGCACGACCGTCCCCAGCTATTTTGGGCGTACACTATTATTTTGGGCGGATACTACACACACCGTACACTACTATTTTAGGCGTACACTACTATTTTGGGCGCATACTATATAATATATAGTAATATTATACTATACTATATAGTAATATTATACTACACATAGTACACAGCGTACGCATGACGTCTCCTAGCAACATGATGTTATAGCAATGTGACGTCAGAACTCCTGGCAACGTGACGTCACGTCTGGGCACGAGTACCGGCCCCTAGCAACGGGCCCTTTGCTAGGTGGCCCAGTACCACTCTCAACACTACTACTACCCGAGTTTGATTTCTGTGTTTTGCAAGGGTGAAAAACACTTTGGAAATGATTAGAAGTTGATAGCATGCCTCCGTAGCTAGTTTATCAGTGTTGTACCCTGCCGCCCTTTGCGGTCAACAGTTGACCTCTGACGTCAACAAACATTGCATACATCCCTGGCCAGATCAACGTGCCTGATGGCCTAAGGTCGATGACAGAGAATGAAAAACACAAAGGAAGTAAGCCGGCAGAGTAACGTCCGCGATAAAAACGTCGGACAGGTTGGCAAGGGCACGAAAAGAAGAGCTACGGGGGTCTAGAGACGAAGGCAGGAGCTGCAATGGCTTACTACTCAATATAGACGGTTGTTGCAGAACGAGGGTACATGGTGTATGAAGTGGTCACTGTGGAGGGAAGCGACACGCAAGGGCGGGTTGAATACGCAGGGGACATTAATGCTGGGGTGAGCTGATGTCACAGGAGAAATCTTCCTATTTGCGCCTCGATTTTTCCTCTTTCCCTCTACATATGCTTCAGCTGTTTAACACGTAATTCTCCTTTCTCATCGCTTACTTGCTAGTGCTTTTCACACACAGGAGCTTGACTGGATGAGCGTTGACTATAAGCCAGAAGTTCACCTGTTTACCTCTCCACTTCAAACCCCATCTGTAATCAACTGAAAAGCTGCAAACCTATGCTCTATGGCAAAGTACTAAATTCACATACCAGTAACTTCTGTTTGCTTCGACATACGCCACTTTGAAAATCCCTTTAGCTATAGCATGGTCGCGACAGTTGTGAGTTAGAGACCAGAAGTAAAACATGAATGACCTGTTTCACTGTTACACCAAAGCCTGGCTGCCTCCCAACGTGGAGAAAATATTACTTACCCTTCTCTCTTTCAACCTAGCAGTCCAAGCTCATCATACATTTCACAGTTGTCTGTTGTGTTGAAGGGCCAAATTCTCAACATGCACTCTGTTTGTACATATTTTTGAAGTTGTTCCAAATTTTTCCAAAACCTCTTATTGATTCTAGTCATAAGGACCTCCAACATCTCAGCAGAGATGAACAAGTTCAAGGCCTCTGGTATGTACCTCACGGACTTCCCTCCACAGCCTTCACTTCTTTGGTTCTCGGCCCTCGTTTTCCGTGAAGTACGTCACATTTGGTGCCGTGGGCCTTTTGCTCCTGCTCTTGACCAGTCCAGATTATCACTTCAATGTTGTTTTTCTCGTACAGGACCAGGGGAGAGCTACAAATTTTCTTCCACAAGGTTGATCATCCATTTGATTGATTTTTTCCTCTTCCACTGCGTCGTTGATGCCCTAAACCAACCGAGAATTGGATGATTTGCCTTTTTGGGCTGTACATTTATACTGCGCGACTGGGGCCAGCAACGGCAGCCGGGTGGTCCCAGCCTTCGACTATCGCCATCGCTGCCTGAGGAGGAGGAGAGATAGGAGTTGCAATTGTCAACGTCATCGTTCTCCTCCTTGTTCATCTGCCGCTCCTCCTATTACTCCTTGCGAAGGAATTCCTCCCGGGTAAAGAGCTCCTGCAGGGCAAAGAACATGTTCTGGTCTTTTTCCTCGACTCACTCGGCTGGAAGCAAAAACCAAGCCTGCAGCTTCTCCCACAGTAAAATGGGTCCTTCCAGCACCCATAAAGAGAAGATGAGGCTGAAGGGCAAGCTCCGAGGAGAAACATGTTTAGAATAACACTCCGTACAAAACAGCTTAAAAAGAAACAAGCTAGAATAGGCCTTTCCTCATGGACCATCGAAAACACTCGGCTACTTTAACACGCCCAGGGGTTCAGCTATAGGGAGGTGCGGATATTTCCGTAGTCATGCGGAAGATACTGTACTAGATATCGAGCACCCTGGATCAGTGGACGGGCTAGAACAAAAGCAAAAAAAAGAAAAGAAAAACAGCTTCAACCTTCCCACGACATCTTTACACTCACATCGGCACGCACCTACTAAGCACCTGTGCAGTTCCTACATCATGTTTTCACCTCTTTTGAGCCGTTCTTCACACACTCAATAGCCCCGAACCCCCACCACCAAGACTACATCCCAAAAAAGGAAAAAAAAAATCATCGTGCGGTACTCCTGGTAGTAAAAGATGCTCAGTCGAACGCTCTCACTCTTGGGCTCAAATACGACAAAGTATGGTCAGACGGCGGAAAACACCCGCGACGTACATGTACTGTCATTTGCATGCACGTAGGCAGAACTGCGCATGTACTTTTCCCGCGCAAGCTCTACGGTAGCCGCAAACACATCGCTTGTTAAGGTGGCTCTGGTGGTTCGGATATCTCTGATTTTAGAACAGAAAGTTGACGATTATTTTAGTGAAATTTCATTGGAAGACCAACAGAAACACATAGTAAAAATATCTTGGCAGTTCACCATGGCCTGAGTTGACCAAGGCGAACAAGCCTGTTTTATACGTATTACAATGGAAAATTGCACTTTTTTGAGCAAAGTCCTCAAAATGGCTGGTGACCTGATGTTTTTCCGTCATAAATTGATTACTTTTGCTCGTTCTTTCAGAAAATGAGCACAAAACCCAATGTTCCTGTTCAATTTATGTGCCTTCCCTCTTGCGGTTTAGAAACAGTCAATTTTTCGCATGGAATATAGGTCATCACACTGAGCTAACACCGCAATGGAGCAGCCTCTAGTACTGGATGTGCGGGATAAAGATCTAGGATGGTGCGAATCACACGCAACGAGATCGATAACACGGCTGCAGTTTGTCGGGCTCAAACTTGAAGACCTCTCCGAACTGGATCAGACGTGCCCGCCGGCTCAATCTCGGTGTTCGTACTGGGACCATTCTGCTCACGTTGGCGAGAGCCTGAAACGCATGCAGTAGGTACAGACACGATGGAGCGGAGGTTACTCACTTCTTCCCCCTTTGGCGATTTTACACATTACGCCGTCAGGCTTACCTTCGCCGGCGTGATAGTCCAGTGCCCGTTTTTGTACTTTCACACCCGCACAGAAGCGCCGACGACCTTTCCCGAACTTGGCATCAAACTTACGCAGCTGGCAGCCATGGACTACTCACACAAACCGCCCGCGATAACTAACTCGAGCCATGAACAACAAAAGGTACTGACAGGAGCAAACGACGACCCAGCTCAAGCTTGCCGCGCGTAGAGTCTACATATAGCTGCCGCGCGTCGTCACCATGGTCACGACCCGAAGCGCTAGCGCGCTCAAGCTTAAAGCTGGATGCTTGTTTCCATGGGAATTTTTCGCCATTTTGACCGCAATTTCCGGTGCGCACGCAGTCCGCCCGAGCCACCTTAAAGTCTGCGCGGACGCCGCTGTTGCGAGGTGACCGCAAGATGGCGGTCGACTATACGTCGACGTCTGGCCATAACTTTTGAATGCGCATGCTCATCGACCGCATCCCTCTCTTGCTCTTGCATCTTCTTGTGCAAGCCGTTTTCGTCGGACGCTCTGGTGGCAATGTAAGTGCTTTGGTCGTCTCCGGTCACCCCACTGCTTTTTTAGTTATATGCTTACATTTGAAGTCGGAAGTTTCATTGTGTAGTTGTGTGCTGTGCATTTTGGCTCTGTCTGCGTTTGGTTTGCTAGCTTTCTGATCGAAGCACGTGCCTTTTCTGTACAGCGTCTTTAAAACTCCATCCCTGCACCAATTCGCGAATATGGTCAAGGAAGACAAATCCACCTGGAAGGCCAACTACTTCCTTAAGTTGATCGTAAGAATTGTGCTCCGGTTTGTTAGTATTGTGTTTGAAAAGCTAACATAATCGTTGTCTTTCAAAATTCCTGCGCAGCAACTTCTTGATGAGTACCCCAAGGTGTTCATCGTGAACGTGGACAATGTTGGCTCTAAGCAGATGCAGCAGATCCGTATTGCCCTCCGTGGCGAAGCTGGTGGGTATTCATATTTTATTCTTAGCGCTTTGTTCGTCAAAGTTTGACAGTTCCTTCGTTTTGTCTTCCAGTGGTACTCATGGGCAAGAACACCATGATCCGGAAAGCCATCCGTGGTCACTTGGAAAATAACCCGTCGCTGGAGAAGTAAGTACAATCGCTGCTGTTTTCAGGCTGTCCAGCTTCATGTTTGAGTTCTTTCCTTCCCTTCCCTCTGGTAGGCTTTTGCCCCACATCAAGCAAAACGTCGGCTTCGTGTTCTGCAAGGGAGATCTCTCTGACGTCCGGGAGAAGATCCTGTCGAACAAGGTACTGTAATGCTGTTTTTTTCCAAGTGCTGTGTTGGTCAAGGAAGTTGCAGCCTGTTGAGTAATCGGTGGTTGATCTTCACTATAATATTAATCAGTAGCTTTGGTCGTTCGGGATGCATTATTCCCGCATGGGTGTGTGCCTCACCATGTCGGTATGTCTTTCCCTCCATTTTTTCCTATCAGGTGAAAGCCCCGGCCAAGGCTGGTGCTCTTGCACCACTTGATGTCATCGTGCCAAAAGGACCAACCCCTCTTGGTCCCGAGAAGACCTCGTTCTTCCAGGCCTTGCAAATCACTACCAAGATCGCCCGTGGATGCATTGAAATCTTGGTGAGTCCTGCACCCATCTCTCTCGTTAATGAAGATGGTTGTAAAGTTTCTACAGACCTTCGTCATGAACTGTATTCCTGTGTCCGTATCCAGAACGATGTCCACCTTATCAAGAAGGACGACAGAGTCGGTGCATCAGAAGCCACGCTTCTCAACATGTTGAACATCTCTCCGTTCAGCTACGGTCTTCGCATCCAGCAGGGTACGTGTGAAGTTGAACAAATCCATCAATTATAATAAGCATACGCATGTAATACCAGTTTCCAGTTACTTGTTACCCCTCACTTTTGTACTTATCAGATAGTGTGCTGCGGCTTTCTTATATTGCTCATAGCATGTGTGTGGACCATGCAATTAAAAAAAGTTTATGCTGTAGCTGAAATTATTAAAGCAATATTCGTTTTTGTTTTTTCGTAAACAGCACCAATTTGGTAAATTAAATTGCTTGCAAAATCTTCTCGACATATCCAATACCCAAAATGACAAGTATATGTACTTCCTCCGAAAGAAAAATGTCACACGTTCACCCAATGGAGTGTGCAAGGACAAAAAGGGACGAGTTACACTTTTGATTCTTGCTTTTTTTTTTCAACATCCAGTCCCATGTATGCATGTCATTGATCGTCGTGTTTGATCATCTGAAAAACTCATGGATTCTTTGGAAAATTTTTAGGTCTTTAGGCCGCTTCTAGAGTGCCCGTATATTCTTGAGATGAATGGCTTACGAAAAGTTACGCTATTATTAGAATGATAAGTGGCTGATGTGATGGGGACATCCTTGGGTCTGGCCACCTAAAGGCTCTGTCCACGTGGCGATAGGGAGCTGAATTCTCTCAGCTAATTTGGCTCGTCTGAATTTGCTGATGGATTACCGTGATGTGCTGCCCCTTTCCACACCATCGCACATAAAGCAAAGTCTTTCCGCCTTCACATGCGTGTGATGCGTGTCGAGATGACCTTGCCTTGTGCATATTCCTTGTGCTTCCTAGAGCCACTATGTGGCAATGACTAGGGAGATAAACCATGCAGAGGACATTCACTGTTCCTTATCACTGTTCGTGTGATGCATAATCTATTGTGCTGATTGCTTGTCTCATTTGCATTTGCTTTATTTCATGGCATTTTTGTTGGGAGTTAATTGTTGTAATGTTACCTCGGCCTTGATTTTTTTTTCACTTTTTGCTTGTACCTAGTCTATGACAACGGTTCCGTGTATGACCCCGCCGTGTTGGACATCACGGACGATGACATCGTCAAGACCTTCTTGGGCGGTGTCACCAACATTGCTAGTGTCTCTTTGCAGATCGGTTACCCCACCGTTGCGTCCGTCCCTCACTCCATTGTCAACGGGTTCAAGGTAGGTGTTGCTTGGGCTTTGTATGTATTTACCTGTTTGGTGTGTATCTACAGCCTAGTTTGTGTATCCATAACAATTTCGTGCTTGTGGTGCTCTTTTTTTTTTTTTTTTTTTTTTTAAGTTATTGATGGGGATATCCTGGGGTCTGGCCACCTTGGGCTCTGTCCATGTGGCAATTGGGAATTGAATCCAAAATGCCTACTTAGCTTCGCTGAGTGGGCCTTTGGCATTACGTGATGTGCTGTCCCATCCCACACCATCAGACATCAAGTCCAAGTTCATTTCCCAGATTGGTCCACGATCTGTGTTGAGATGACACCTGGCCTTTTGCATATTCCTTGTGCTTCCTGTAGTCACTAGTTGGCCATGATTTGGGAGAAAAACCATGCAAAGGACAATTCTCATTTTCTTCATCATTAGGCATTTGCTTTTGAGTTTTCCTGTCTTTGCACTCATTGCGTTTTGTGTTGATTTTTTTGCAGAACCTATTGGCTGTTGCTGCTGAGACAGAGATCACCTTCAAGGAGGCTGAGACGGTACGGTTGGTTGTATTTTTCTTTATTTTTCATTACAGGCATAAAGTTTTCATTTTTCGGTCTGTCGATGGGGACATCCTCGGGTCTGGCCACCTGAAGGCTCTGTCCGCGTGGCAATTGGGAGCTGAGTGCCCTTCAAACCAGCTGAGGCTGGTTGCAGTGGCTCTTCATGACGTGCCGTCCCATCCCACACCTTCGGATAGAAAGCGCCGGCTTTTCCATCACTTTGTCTTGCATCCAGAATGACCCAAGTTCTGCCTGTGACTTTGTGCATGTAGAGATGCATCGGTGACCTTCTGCATATTCCTTGTACTTCCCATAGCCACTAGTTGGTTTTGACTGGGGAGATAAACCATGTAGAAGACATGACTTTTGATAACAAGTAATTGCGGCCGAGTGTTTGCATTTGATTACCAGACTTTGATAACACGGTCTTGGTTATTTATCCTTGTCCTCCCTGTGTGTTTAGATGAAGGCCTTCTTGGCTGACCCGTCTGCTTTTGCCGTCGCTGCTCCAGCCGCAGCTGCTCCAGCCGCAGCTGATGAGAAGAAAGAAGAGGCCCCGGCTGAAGAGGAAGAGTCCGACGACGACATGGGCTTTGGTCTCTTTGATTAGAAGAATCATCCATGAAGCTTCTTTTTATTCAACAATCTGCCCTGGTGTG
>JAOWAR010004143.1:0-14070 GCA_028571005.1 Clathrina lutea
CGGGCTTGCCCGTATTGGCGCTTGCCCCCCCCCCCCGCCTCGCTCCCTCCTGAAATACGGGCAACATGTACATAAAATGTAGACAGCCCAAAAGGACCATTGCAAACGGAATAACTGTCATTGGCTTTGGTGCGGGCTGACAGCAAGTGCGTTAATTTTCCTCGTATCGAACGTTGGTCGTTCTCGAGGCTTTCAACCCCTACCTTTACTTTGGAAGATTTTCGTCAACTAAAAATCGGAAATCATACGATTGTGGACATTTCCGAGGGGAACGTTTTGGAAAGGTCTGAGCCCCTTGCGAAGAGCCACCGCGAAGAGGATAGATTTACAATTTCGTAATTTTGTTGCGGTTCCACCTACGGACGGCCTTGAGACGTGCTTCCTTCGTAGATCTAGGCATCGAACTTGCTAAATTCAGCTGTTCAGAATGCTCACCTGAATGTTAAACGTCACCGTTCCAACTGGCATTTTCGATTTCGACGAGAACGAACCCGATGAACAGCGCTAGAGCAAACGAACATGTACATTTACTGTAGTAGATCTGCATCGGGGCAGGCGCAGATCGATCTACGCTGCTAGCCAAGTACAAGCGCTAAGCGCGTAGATAGTGCTACAATTACAAAATGTAGTTGTGACCGCGAGACTAGTGACGCGCGCACAACATCTCATCATGTGTGTTGACGTCAACTCGGAGGCCCGCGGCAGAGCTTGACTGCGAACTTTGCCTGCCAGTTCGCCCAGCATAATCATATCAAACACTGGACTTTAGAATTGCTTGCACGTGGATCTCGTCGACCAGAGTGAAGCGCGCAACCGCTGGCACTGATGAAGTCAGTGCCACTTGCCGTTTGACAACAAGCAAGCGTTTGATTTGAAAAGCACTGCTTATTTCTCCAAGGAATCGTCATTACTGTACTGAGACAACATCCTGGCCGTTCTTTCTAGACTAGTAACGGAACTCTTCCTCTTCAGAACGAGGTGTTATGTCGTTAGATTTGCGTACAAAATGCCTACCTTTTTATTCTTTTTCCAGGCCTAGATCATGCCAATGCTCAACTCAAGCCGTGAAGCGCAACTGCAGTGGGACTTGCCTGGGAACTTTCCCATGCAATGGAGCTCCCGAAGAAAGGGGGATTCGCCAGACAAAATCGACTTCGATTTCCCGCCCAGTCCAAGCTTCTATCCCAGAGGAAGATCGCACCAGATCGAATGTTTACCTCGATTTCGATTTCCCGCCCAGTCCAAGCCTCTATCCCAGAGGAAGATCGCACCAGATCGAATGTTTACCTCGATTTGGACCTGTTGAGAGGACGCTTGGGGTGCAATGGAACGTCAAGTCTGGTAACTTTGACAATTAAGAGCACCTCACGGAGGTGTTTTCTCCCGGGTTTTTCACGGTGCACTCCAGTTAGGAAACTTAGAGGTGTTTTCCCTGTGTGAGGGAAAAGAAAAACTGAAGGTTGATGAAAATCAAAGGAGCTTGGAGGAATAGGTGTTTTCGTGAGCCAGCCTCGGAAGAGTAAAACAAAAAGAAAAAAAAAAGGTCGCTGAAATTGAGAGCGGTTAGGACCAGGGGGTGTTTTCGTGATCCAGCTGCTGACGATTAAAAAAAAAAAAGAAGAAAAAGAAAAAAAGGTCATTAAAAACCAGACGAGGAAGGAAAATGTGTGTTTTCCTGAAGTGAATGGCGATCGAGTAAAAAAGAAAGAAAAGGTATCAGGGACGAGCGAGGAAACAGTCACTGAAGAGACGATCAGTTAGGACAAGGAGGTGTTTTCCCGACTTTACTGCCAGTTAGGAAAAGAAAATACCTTTTCTGTATGTTGTATCCCCGTGAAGTGCTCTTGAAAGAACGTCGATTCCCGATGCTCAGAGGGCTTGTTAAAGTTGAGAAACCAGCTCAAAAGCCAACTGAGCCACGAGCAAAAACAACGGACAGACGTTGGCAGATCGGTCCCTTTCATGACAGCAAGAGCGTGGGTCAGCATTTTTTGACAGGGTAGCCTAAATCGGCACGACTGGCCTCTCAAAAAAATGACTGGGGTAGTCTCTTCCAGCACAGGTACTAGGTGCAGCGCCTGCCTAAATTGACTATGGCCCCAGTATGGGTAGCCTTTTTCGCCACGCTACGGGTATAGGGAAGTCTAGTATTTTTCTGAGGGTGGTCACATTAGGTAAGACTGCCTGCCTAAATTGACTACGGGTAGCCTTTTTCGCCACCCGTAGCGTATTTTTCTGAGGGCCGGGTAGTTAGATTAGGTAAGACTGCCTGCCTAAATTGACTACCGGTAGTATTTTTCTGAGGGGTAGTCACATTAGGCATGACAGCGCGCGCTCCCGGGTTCGCTTGCCCGCGATTTGTCTCCATTACTTAATATTGTAGATCATGTGTTGAGGGCTCCCCTGTCTGCTGTTTCCCCATTGCCTTGCACTGATCATAGAGTTGTTTCAATGATGCCAGTTATCATGTCCTCACCTGGCTATGGTGATGCATGTACATGAATTGCCAAATTTGGAAAGTGACATGTATTCCTTCATTATAAACCATTGGTTTGGTTTATCAACCGTCAGACTACCATATACCTCATGTATTTTAATTGTCTTGCAGAATATCAATGCCACATTTGTAGACAACTCAGCAGTTCTGTCTGGTGGAGTGGTATATGCTGATGAGACGTCATCTACAGCAGACATCTCTGAGGCACTGCAGTTCGCCACCAATGTTGGCCGGCCAAAGTCCTGCTTTCTTGAAGCAGCCAACATATCGATTTTCAACTACGATGGTGTAAACTTCGATGGCAAGGTACTTATTGTTAAGCTGAATACGATTGTACGGATCGGGATTGCAGAATCACATGGAAATACACATGAACAAGAATCATACACATGTGAATGGAACCACTGCACTTTGACCTTTGCATGAGGAAATCGTTGACTGTGATCACATAGATAATTTCAGCTTGGGGCATGAATCGTTCATAATGCATGAGGGTGTTATGGTACCCACCGTGTGGTGCTTATTCAGATGTACATGCAGAGTGTGATGGTTTGAATAACGCTAGATAGGCACACATCATATAATGCCCTTAGTGTAACCACTGGCAGTCACCCAAAATCTGGACCTGACAAATTTTCACATTTAGTTGTACTTTCAGGTGGCCTTTTTGGTGCCAAAAAAGCCCGCTGGTATTTTATTCATGAAATGCAGCTTATGGTTTGGTAGTCAAGTCTTTCAGATCAAGTGTTAGAAATTTGAATGATTTTGAGGTGTCTGAAGTGTTATTTTTTTCTTTTTTCTTTATTAAGATCACTTTCCGCGGAAACTCTGCTCGGTTCGGTCAAGACATTTATGCAAACAGCTTCAGTACGTGTTTGGCAGGCAATAGCTCGATGCTGTCCTTCCCTGAAGGGGAGAAAAGTGGCCAGAAGTTGGTATGGCGTGACTCTCATGTTGCTTCAGGACCAGCGTGGATCTTCTTCCATAAAGCCAGCTGTGACTGTCTGAAGCCTGTGCCGACAAACTTGTCCATTCACTGGATGTATCGTGGTGGCCAGTGCAACCGGCACTCCATAGTAAACCACACCAACAACAGCAAGTGTGTGAGATACTACAACGATGGTTGCTTTGATTTTTTCCTTTTTCTCTTCTTCATTCATTGTGTTTCACGTCAAATCTTCACAGGAAAAGATGATGATAGCTCCCGTAAAATCAGGCAAGAGACAAAGGATGACAAGCAACATTTCACCATCCGGAGCTTTACAAGCCTGAATACACCCCAGAGGGTGAAACATTGAGGGTGAAACATTGCTGTCAACTTCTGTCTCTTGCTTAGCTTTTGTCAAGCCTGGCCGTGCTACTTGAGTCTTTTGCTTGAAAAAAGAAGGCTACACGCAGAGGGGTGTTATTGTTTAAGTCAATCAAACATGAAAAAAGCAATCTTGCTTGTTGCCATGTAAACCATGGAGCGTTTCGTGCTGGCTGATAGTTCTAATGAGGTAAAATAATATGATATGCGCTGAAAGAAGTGTTGAAAATAAGATTTTTCGCGGAGATTTTGCCCTGATTTTAAATTTTGCTCTTTGCTTCAGGTTCATGAGCAAGGAAACGCTGGATGCATTCTACCATAACTGGTATGCAAGCTACTATCAGAGCCCAACGTTGAACGGTGGAAGTCCATTCCCAGACATCTCCTATCTGCTCACACCCTTTGCGTCCACGACCGAGCAGTGGTTCTATCCAAGGGGGGCGAGTCCATATGTGGACGATAGCATGGATGCTGAAACTGTGCTGTTCTCATGGATGGGGAATGTGACACTTTATCCAGCACCAGGAGAGGTTTTTTCTCTTCAAATATCACTGGCAGACATCCTGTTTCATTTGGTTCCAGCTACCACCACAGTTGGGGTGAGGCGGAAACTTGTTTACCACAATGGGTATGCTGCTGGAGCAATCCAGATTATAATGTTTTTGGGAAGGAAAGATTACTTAAGAAAGTGAGCTCTGAGCTTCTCATGCATATTGGCCCGCAGAGTCGAAGGGAGTTTCGAGTTATGACTACAAGAGCAGTCAATTGGTAGAACCATTGCATTGAATCACACCTCTTCAGGTTTGGTTTGCAGTCTGGTATTCAGTCTCTCCACCTCTCCCCTCTCCCCTCATCT
This sequence comes from Clathrina lutea, assembly GCA_028571005.1. NCBI lineage: Eukaryota > Metazoa > Porifera > Calcarea > Clathrinida > Clathrinidae > Clathrina > Clathrina lutea. The sequence continues at coordinate 4,663 of JAOWAR010004143.1, forward strand.
CTCTCTCTCTCTCTCTCCCTATCTCTTTTTTCTCTCTTTACTCAAGTCCCTCCAACTCCCTCCCCTCTCTCTCTCTCTCTCTCTCTCTCTCTCTCTCTCTCTCTTTCACTCTTTCCAAGATCTCGGATGATAGGGAAGGACTAGATTTGACTTCTGTGTTTTCTTTCGTTTGTTGGGAAAGGTGGCAAGTGGCGATGTCTTGCTCAGGCAGGGAGCCGTTCAGTACAGCCAGGAAGATGTTCTGTATCTGGACTCATACAGTACAACAGAAATTGCTTTAGCCGGAGTTCCAGGCACCGCCGGGTATCTGACCATACAGACAAGTGGACAAATTAGACCATCAGGCATGAGCTTGAGGATCCCTTATCGCCTGCAGCCCTGCCACCTTGGCTACAAAGAGACAGAGTTTATGATGAACAAGACATGGGTAAGCCGGTGGGGAAAAAAGGAACTTTTAAGGGAGCAAAGGATGAACAAAGGCAAAATTGGATGCGTAAACAAGGGCTAGTGTGTTTCACACCAAGCGACAATTGAAATGAGTAGGCTTTTGGCATCATGCTCAAGTTTACTTGAAGGACACGGCTACAATCCATAAAATAATACTGACATAATGATCTTTGATAACTGCATTTTAATAATTATCACCAAAAAACGTTCTTTCCAAATGCTCTGTTGATGCCAGGGTTGGGTTGGGTAGTCAGCCAGCCCTAAGTATTTGAATAATTTTCAGGCAGTCAGACCTTTTGAGCACGAAACTATTTGGTTAGAATAGCCTCTTACTTTCAACCACTGTATCAACGTGTGAATAGATTCGCCCGTGACCGATTAACCTACGTGCATTTGAAGCAAGGACCCATCCCAGCGTTTGATCGAGCCACAAGGTCAAGATGTTAGCTGTCGGTTTTGCGTGGAAACGTTTTGAAAAGTGATGGCATAGTACAGAAGCTGTCTGTGCGCGTTGTGAGGTACGGGTGTGACGTACGGGTGTGAGATACGGATGTGAGGTACGGGTGTGAGGTACGGGTGTGAGGTACGGGTGTGAGGAATGGGTGTGAGGTACGGGTGTGACATACGGGTGTGAGGTACGGGTGTGAGGTACGGGTGCTTTGCAGTGCAAAGTGTGGATAACACCTAATGCATTGGAACAACAAGTTAACTGCAAAGCACTCAATCAAGACGTCAGACTTGAAAGGCCCCCCAGCTGTGGAGAGGCCTTGGGAGAAGGACAGATCAGTCGATGATTTGCAAGACAGAAAACCCGTCCTGAAGTGCTTGGTGCGTGACGTCTGCGCCCCCATATTCAGCCAGCACAAGCTAAGTTACTGCACCAAAGCCGATGGAATATAGTTACGTCAGGTACCCGAGAGACTTGTGAACTGATAACCTATACATAAAGCCCATGAAAAACCATTATCCGACTCAACCCTACTTGATACATTAAATGAATATTACTTTAATCAAATGGGGAAGTGGAATATCACTGAGACAGTCTTTTCTGTTTCAACGTGTTTTTTTTTTTACATGTTAGGCTGCTGAGTACATCAAGTCGTTCTCCACAGCAGAGATTGATGCCTCCACCAACCATCTGGTCTGCCAGTGTATGGTCGCAGAAGGGGGCATTGATGACTGCCGTAATGGCAGAGATGTGATGATACACTGGCCGTACTGGGCCGGTGATGGTAGCTCCTTGAATTACCAGCCGGCATCTGTGAAGAAAATTAACTGGCTGGATAATGTGACTGCATTTGAGGCTGACTTGCAACAGAGGGTCTTCATCACAGATATTTGCCTTGAGAGCTACTGCTCTTCCCACAACAAGAAGCCATGGTCATTCATGAATACAAGTCCATGCGATCCATCCCGTCATCGCCACGGGCTGCTCTGTGGAGAATGCAATGAAGGGTACTCTCTTACAGCGCTCATATACCCGGTAAGAAGGATATCATCTGCATGAGGTGTCAGCAATTGGTCATGCTCTATGCATAAAAGGTTAAAATATGTCACGAAAATTACAAAAAGAGGTAGGAAACGCCAAAGGCAAAACAATACTAGTCAGTTGTTTCTCATTCCGGCCCTCCCCAGCTTTGTTGCTTGCCCAGGAACTTTTTTTGGCCAATTCTTTCAAACTAAACTTGCATGCATTTCGGTTTAATCAACATAGGCCTGGACCTGCGCAACGTTGTCTATACAGCAAGCATGGTAAGTACAAATGGCCCAAAAGCAGGTCACGGCCCCACAAAAGGGTCCCTGGGGTCAAGAATCCCCGTAGTGGCTCACATATACATAGCAGTACTGTCAATTCTGCATGTAAGAAATTGACATCAAGAAGGAAGTCATAGCCTCAGTGATACCACCACCAGATTTTACCTAACGACAAGCATCATTAAAGGTTAAACTTTTCAGTGTCAGATTGCTTCAAAAAATCCACTCAACTTCTTTATGAGGTTCAATTTTTGTGCAAAACTTGAACCTACGATTATTGAGTTAAGTGAGCTGGGATCATGTAAAAGCTATGGATGGTTATATTTCTTAGCACTCGCCAATGTGACCCAGCTTTCTAGACAGGGATGGTGAAGGCATTAGTAGGCCAAGCTTCGGTGGCACAGTTTGGCAAAGAATGTTGTGAACCCAGTCCCAACATGTCAGCTTTGTCACTGCTCTAGTTTGGTGTATGTTTTTTTGTCATTTTCGCTTGATTTATCTTTACATCGTGCATTTTTCATTCTTGAAAAGAAGTTTGACTTGTGAGGTTTCAAGTTCGGACTTCTCCATCAAGTGATTGACCCCCAACAAGACCCGAACTTATGACAACGTAACGAAGCAATGCAACTGACCCGAACTTATGACAACGTAACGAAGCAATGCAACTGTGGCATGTTGGTTATATAGAGCTAAGATTATTACTGTTGAAAAATTGCAGCACCTGAACATATAAGATACGGACTCATGTTGAAGTGTCGTCACACTTTGGCACACTTCACACTTATCTCATAGTAGTATCGACAGGAAATTACAGCCAAGCTGACACGACTTCTCTCCTGCCAGCTGCAGTCTCCCACCTATTGTAAACATGAATCCCATATTATCCAGTTGTTTACAGCTGCCTGTTGAATGCAAAGAGGAAGAAATTTGGAGTAGCAACCTGGTGGCTCTTGCTGTTTCTTTTGTTCTATTTATACATTTACATTCAGATATAAACGAGGAAGAAATGATAGATCCAGAAAAAGGAAACAGTGAACCGTTCGTGAAGGTTGACAACTGACCATCTCACCCCAACCAGGATTTAAACCCAGGACAAAAAGTATGAGCGGCTGACACTCATTGTACCAAGCTGCATCATTTGTTTTGGTCGTGTGGCCTCATCAATGGAAGAGCTAACCTATTCTTGAACCAGTTCAAGAGAATCGATTCAAGAATGGGTGGAATTAACTCAACCTTGCCAATACTTGAACTTGAGTTGGACAACTTGCTCGCAGTTTGACCGGCATTTCTATAGTAACTTGACTCGACACGTACCGTTTCGGTATCGATCGTGATGCTTCCAAGTGTCTCTGTCAGCGGGTGACTTCCAACAAGATTCAGCATTGCTGCTAGTCATGGTGAAGTTGTTAGATGCCTTGTTTGCTCTCCGACGATGCTTTTTTCTGCGGCTTAATCCTCTCGTGGTAGCTTGGTTTTTCTTCGCCTCCTCTCATCAAACCGAAACTGACAAAGTGCTCTCCACAAATGCGGCATTTTCTTGGCCTTTTACATTTTGGAAGACATCATGAACGACAGAACAAAATGCTTAAATTCCTACACGCAAAAAAAACCTGGCCATGACTGGCACAAGCTGGCAAAGGCAAACTGAAGTAAGCGATGGCTGGCAGGAAGCTGACGTGCACTCTTCAGATTCAGCAATGAATTTACCTGATTCCACCTATTGGAGATGCAACCAGTTCAACCGAGCCATAAATTGATTCAGGCATTATGTGAATTCTGTACAGTGCAAATGATTTGCCTGATTCAACTGGTTAATCCAAAAAGAAGTGAATGCGCCCAGTGCAGTACAGAATCTGAAGTGAGATGGCACCAAAGCCAATAACTGATGTCTCCCCCGGCAGCTTTCAGCTTGTGGGATGTCCCAGAATCCTAGGCTGCCATACCATACTAATAAAGCTAAAACCACTGAAGCCGTGAGCCTTGCTAACGCCAGCAGCATGTATATGGTTTGTGTCACAGTGAGAGAGCTCAACACTGCAAATTATGAGTCAGGGAATAAATCACCCATTCATCTCAATTTCGGTTTTCCCACATGAGAAACAACCAAGTGGTTTCTTTGGCCTAAGATTCTAGCTAAAAATTGGCAGACATGTAAACGGATGATGTGTTCACTACAACCACAAGATTCAGGTTCAATTGTGCAGTTCATGGAATGGTCCAATTTTTTCCAGTTTGCAACAACTCTAAAGTATTATTTCAAAACTTCTTCTTCCAACAGCCATGTGAAAAGTGCTCTGAGGAAGATGCAAGGCATGGCAGTGCCTTGTTCTTCGGCGGCATCTTCCTCTACACTGGCATATTTGTCATTCTCATGATCTACTTTGATGTGGGCCGATCGGCGTGGTTCGACACCTGGGTCAGCTTTGATCAGGTACACATTGGGACTGTGCTGTCGATTGTGTGAAGGTCTATGGCAGACATTTATTGTCCTTCTCAAGCTCGCCGCGAAGAAGAACACTCATCGTAATCTGCCTTAGTTTCACACAAGCTCTTCTTGTATGATTGGTTAGCTGAGTGATTCTCTGAATTTCGGAACGCCTTGCTGAGTGATTCTCTGAATTTCGGAACACCTTGTTTGTTTGTTTGTTCCCCGCAGATATGTGCATTAACGGCGCGGCGCGAATACTTCTTCATGACGATATCAACTCTCTCCGTCCCTGAGTGCATCAGCCTTGACCTGAATGCCCTAGAGCAGATTGCTTTGCTCTACTATTGGCCTCTAACAATATTCGTATGGCTCTTCTTGCTCTTCAAGCTCACCTCATTCCGCATTGTCCGCCGATGCATGTCCAAACGCAAAATTATACCCTCTCTCTGGTTAGCCCTGAGCTTCTCATACGCCATGGTCATCTACCCATCATTCCGCCTCCTCTCTTGCCATCTTTTTGACGGGCATCTCGTCCTTCTGACTGACGCCAGGGTGCATTGCTACACCGGCATTCACATCCCCTACGTGATTCTTGCGATCATTGTCATCATCTTCGTAGGCCTCGGTTTTCCAGTCATTCTCCTCTGCCGCCGAACATCTCCTCGAGTAAAACCTCTCGTTGATGTCTACCTGAGCTATGTTCGTGATGACTGCAGCTGGTGGATCGCAGGAAGTGTGCTGCGCCGTCTTGTCATTGCCTGCCTTTCAGCATTCATCACTAGCACCATCACTCGCCAAATCTCTCTCTCGGCAGTGCTCTACATCCTCATTCTGATCCATTTCTTTCTGCAGCCGTATCGCAAGAAAGCTGACAACATGGTAGAGGCTGTGTTGCTGGTCATAGCTGGAGTTTTCTCCATGCTCAATGTGGTGTCCCTCAGCGATGAAATGTCAAACTATGGCATCATACTCTATGTGCTCGTCTTGACACCGACATTAATTATATGGCTTGCAGGTCTTTTCCGTCGACGGCACCAGGTGATTCGCGATCTTCGATCTCTCGGGCGTTTCAATCCGTTCTCCAGGCGGGCGCAAAGATACGACGCTCTGAACGGCTCGGACAGCAACCTAGGTGTTGCTGAAGGAGGTAATGCCGTTGAATCAACAGCCATACTTAATACAGACAAGGCCGTGAAGAGCCGGAGAACTCAGCATATACGACGAGAAGAGTTGCGCGATGAGCTTTTGTATGATAACCTCAATGACAGCATGGGCTGATTTTTTGCATGTACCGTGGACCTAATGATCTTCACTCGTTCTTCCTTATCTCTGTGTCAATGCCTGTTACAAACTTCTACCAAATTTTCAATTACGTACAAACTATGAGACTTAATATATTGAAATCTCTCAGCAACATTAAAATCCCTGAATTAGGTCATTTCTGACAATGTCACAGACTTAGATTATGAGAATGCTTGAATAAGCCTTCAGCCTCCATAATATGAATCCACGCAAGTGATCTGGCAGCTATGCCCTGACCTCAATGCAAGTTCAAATGCATATGCGAATTTCACTCTGCTCAATCTCTTCAGTACCTGCCAGTCTTGCGTGTCTTGCGAAAGGTGTGCTTGCCTGGCTAACCGAGGGTCTTGCTGATGTGGGTATTGCATTTTAGACCTACTGTAGATTGCAACGAACGAACAATAGAGCCAAAATAGAAAATTGTACGGCGGGACGCAGTTGGTAGATGGGGGTCTTACAGATTAGCGATCAGGTAGACCTATGCGTAGATCCACGCGTGATGATGGCCAGGCTTCTTGATTTCGCATCGATATGGACATTAGACACCTTTGGCAAAATAGTGTTTTTCGATAAAATAACGAAACTTTTTATAAAGATGGGCCATTTTTCGCCGTTCGATTGTTCGATTGTTCGGTATCGTTTCGCGATAAATCGGCGCTGTATCATACAAGCAATCTGCATTTCATATTATTTCGCTGCCCGGTGATGAAATCAAGTGAAATCAAGACAAAATAACGTAAAACTATTTGTGAGGTGTGCATTTCATCGGCCTTGCCTCACAGCACAGCTCGTTAATTCGCTCGTTCGTTCATAACCAGCACGTGAACGGTCACGTGAGAGCGCCAAACTCGCTTAGAAATAGCCTCTATGCGAGCTTCGGCCGGCGGCTCATCAATGACAGTGTTGCACGAGAAATTGGCTCCCCTCGACCATGAATCGTGTGGAAGTACAGGTCTACCGTCGGCAGCAGAGCTTCTTTGATCCTTGTTGAGCTTTGACAATCAGCGTATACTCCGTGCACGTGTAGCTATCCTTATCGGTAGATCCAGTTGGGATGGCGTGCTTTGCTGCCATTTTCCTTCTCGGTGTTGCGTTCTCGGTGGATGCAGCAGCGAGTAGCTCGGGTAACAATTTCGTTTACGTACGCTTGGCTGACTCTACGGCCCGTACCACTCTTCCCTGCGGTGGCAACGAGCAGGAAGCATGTTTAACGATAGAGCTTGCGCTGCTGAACTCCACTCGATTCAGCGCAAGCGAGTCAATACAACTTATCTTCCTCTCTTCGTCCTATAATCGACCTATCCATCCAGAGCTCGTGGCCAATATATCCAACGTTCTATTCGACGGGTCTCAAGCGGGCGTGCTGAACCTGTCCTTTTACGAGGACGCCTTTGCCCGACCGTGGCTGGAGATTACGAACAGCTCGATGATCATCCTGGATAACTTCACCGTCTCTCTCGTAGGCTTCAACGGGTCTGCAGCCGTGCTTGTGAGAGATTGTTACAATGTTTCAGTTGATACGAGCTCGTTCCTGGCGCCTGCTCTCAACAGTCGTGCTCTGCAAGTGGTTAACTCGTGGCCATTTCTCTTGAGGGACAGCGCCTTCTCCGGTGGCCCAGAGCGTCAGAGACCTCCGGGTTTGACAGAAGTGTACAACCTGTCTTCTGTCTTGATGAGCTACACGTGCGACTCGATCAGCTGCCAAATGAACCCTCACCCGCCACCCCATCAAGGCTATGTCATCGACGCCGATTGCTGCTCAGGCGTCGCTGCTCTTTCTGGGGAGAACATCTCGGTAAGGTTGGAAGGATGCCGCTTTCGAAATCTTGGATTTGCTCCGCTGTACAAAAACTTCTTCAGAACGCAGTGGGAGGAGGCTGTGTCCGTGCATGTGGAATCTTTCTACGTCAGCAATATGAAGGCGACAATCTCCAACTGTACATTTGAAGAGTTGATCTCCCCGTACGATTCAAATGTCAAGTTCTTTTTGGGCACAAGGACGCACAGCAGCACCTTCTCATTGGTAAACAGTGTCTTCAAGGACAACTGGTTATATATGGGCGGGGCAATTTTCTGTCGACTGGACCGATCACTTGTCAAATACAATAAGATTTTCATTAGAAACAACATATTCTTCAACAACACAGCCTACATTGAAGGTGGTGCGGTCGCAATATCTGTTTACGGTGCGACGAATCAAGGATTTGTGGAGGACTGTATTTTTGACAGCAACAATGGCGGACTGATGTCAGGTTTCGGCCTGATCGGTGGGGCCATATCGGCTGTATGTACGTCTGCTACTGCACAGTCTGCTGATGTGCCAGGCTCATCCACATGGCTTTTCAATTTAAACATTACACGAACAACCTTCCGTGGAAACAGAGGCGGCTATGGCTCAACAATCTTCATCAGAGGAGTTTTTGCTACGCTTGAAAACATGTGAGTCAAATTCCAATTAGTTCATTTGGAGGCAACCAGTTCCAGTATTGTTGTCATTGCTATGGTCACTATTGTCGTTCGGTTGTTGTTGTTTGGATGTTATTGAAACTGAAATCTCTGGGAAGAAATTGAACCATGAAACAAATTACTTTTCTGCGTTCCCGATTGGCACACACCCATGGAATGGTCTGAGCAATTGACACCAGGATTTCCGTTCAGCTAGGCGCCGCTTCGTCGCAGGTTCGTATCCGGTCTGTGCCAGTCGGGAATACAGAAAAGACATTTGTTTGTTGGTCGTTGTTGTTGTTGTTGTTGTTGTTGTTGTTGTTGTCATTTTGTTGTTGTTTTGGAATGCTCTGGCAGGGCAAAGCCCTGGTCAGGGGCTCAGCGCCGAGTTGAGGGTATAAAAGAATAACATGGTGAGGTATAGGAAGGAATAAGATTGGTCAAATAGGAGGGAGGATTCTCAGATAGGTGAAGGGATATCTAATTCAGTGTCATGCATAAAGTGGTCTCAGTGCTGTTAAAGATTGTGTTGTGAGGAAGGCGCAGTGGGTGTAGACTGTGGGAGGAGAGATAAAAAAGTTCCACTGGACGTCAGATGAATAAAAGCAGAGAGATCTGGTGTAACGAGGTGTTTGGACAGGTGGTAATCACACTTGGTGCGGCTTGTGATGACTTTGAAGAGAGTTGTTCATACCATATATAGACACCTCAAACCAAGAATCGTTATTAAGGTGCTGCTTCTTGGGAGTTATCCCATTTTCCCACAGATTTGTTTGTGCTGCACTATCCTGACTGTGTTCCAAGGCTAATGCTCTGGTGCCTTGTACCAGGCCGGGCCAGCTTAAACTAGACGGGTCATAGTACAGGTAAATTCTCACTGATGACAACAGAAGGTAGACTCTTCGACGTGAGCTTGAGGAGGCCGGCACGTTGCGTGCCCTTTTAAGTGACTTACATATCGAGTTGATCCAGCGAACTTTTCAGGCGTCCATGTTGGCCGGATCCTGGTCATGCGCACTCAAAATTGCGCA